>AWWV01007302.1:0-23424 GCA_001974805.1 Corchorus capsularis
TTTCTCACTTTAGAAGCTTTGGCTGCAAGTGTTTTATTTTGAATAATGGAAAACACACCATTGGAAAGTTCGATGCCAAAAGTGATGAAGCCATTTTTCTTGGCTATGCCCTAAATTCTAAAGCTTACAGGGTGTTTAACAAATCTTCTCTAGTTGTAGAAGAATCAATACATGTTGTTTTTGATGAGACTAATGCTACACCGAGAAAGGTAGTTATTGATGATGATGATGCAGATGAAATTAGTGCGAGCATAAAACAGGTGCAAGTTGGTGACACTAACTCTGTTCCAGAGGAAAAAGAAAGTCAAGAAGATCCTCCTATTGAAAGTTTACAGAGAGTAGAAGAACAACATAATGATCTTCCAAGAGCTTGGAAGTATAAAAGGAATCACCCCATTGATCAAGTTATCGGTGATCCTAGACAAGGATTGAGAACCAGAAGTGGCCTTAAAGAGACTTGTGAATTTGCAGCATTCATTTCACAAGTGGAACCAAAAACATTTGATGAAGCAGAAAAGGAAGAAAGTTGGATGACAGCAATACAGGAGGAGCTAAACCAGTTCGAGCGAAGCAAAGTCTGGACTTTAGTGCCAAGACCTAAGGGTCACCCTATTGTTGGCACTAAATGGGTCTTCAGAAATAAGTTGGATGAGACTGGTAAAGTGGTAAGAAACAAAGCCCGACTGGTAGCCAAAGGCTATAACCAGGAAGAAGGCATTGATTATGATGAAACTTTTGCTCCTGTTGCCAGGTTAGAGGCTATTCTTCTTTTACTTGCTTTTGCTTGTCATTTGGACTTTAAATTATTTCAGATGGATGTGAAAAGCGCTTTCCTGAATGGCAACATTCAAGAAGAAGTGTATGTAGAACAACCTCCTGGTTTTGAAGATTTCAAAAATCCAAACCATGTTTTCAGATTGCACAAGGCTTTGTATGGACTCAAACAAGCTCCTAGAGCTTGGTATGAGAGACTATCAAAGTTCTTACTTCAAAAAGGTTTCACCAGAGGGAGTATCGACACTACACTGTTTCTAAAAAGGAAAGACATTGATCTGCTTGTTGTTCAGATCTACGTTGATGATATAATTTTTGGTGCCACTAATGAAAGTCTCTGTGAGTATTTTGCTAAGGAAATGCAGGGTGAATTTGAGATGAGCATGATGGGTGAGCTGACATTTTTTCTTGGACTACAAATCAAACAATGTAAAGATGGTATCTTCATCAATCAGGCCAAATACACTAAAGAGATGTTGAAGAAATTCAACATGCATGAAAGCAAGCCAATGAACACACCTATGGCTAGTGGGACTAAACTGGACTCAGATGAAAAAGGTAAAGAAGTGAACCAGAAGCTCTACCGAGGTATGATTGGATCACTTCTATACTTAACTGCTAGCAGACCTGATATTCTTTTTAGTGTATGCTTATGTGCAAGATTTCAATCTTGCCCCAAAGAATCTCACATTTCTGCTGTCAAGAGAATTTTTAGGTATCTCTTGGGAACAACAAGTCTTGGCTTGTGGTATCCAAAAGGTACAGGCTTGGAACTTATAGGATACTCTGATGCAGACTTTGCTGGTAGCAAGACTGATCGAAAGAGCACCAGTGGGACTTGTCAATTCCTTGGAAGCACGCTTGTCTCATGGTCATGTAAAAAGCAGAACTCAGTGGCATTATCAACTGCCGAGGCTGAGTATATAGCTGCAGGAAGTTGCTGTGCTCAAATACTATGGATCAAGCAACAATTGAGAGACTTTGGAGTTGAAATAAGCAATGTGCCATTGTTGTGCGATAACACCAGTGCCATCAACATCACCAAGAACCCAGTTCAGCACTCACGCACCAAGCACATCGAGATAAGACATCACTTCATTCGAGACCATGTCCAAAGAGGTGATATCGAAATTAAATTTGTTGATACCTTGCATCAACTTGCTGACATACTTACTAAGCCACTGTGTGATGAGCATTTTAGTCGCATTAGAAATGAAGTAGGGATGATAGATGCATGTCATGTGTGATCATGCATTATTCATTCAGAATTGACTATGGTTGCTCACATTAAATATATGTTTGACAGTAGTGGGACTAAAATTCTTTCAAAACTGTCAGGATTTAATCCTGACACGTCAGCCCTCTATTAGCGGGAAGTTTCCCTCTTTATCTTACTGTCAAATATTTTTAAATTCATTTTTTGGAAAAACGCTTTTTATTCAAATCATTTATTTTCCTTCTATTTTCCAAAGATCTCCTTCCTTTTTTAAAACTCTTCTCTTTCTATTATATATTGATTTTCTCTCTAAACCTTTTTCATCAACTCTGTTTTGAGCAAACCCTAGTTTTATTCTCTCTCTAGCATCGGCATTCAGCACCTGCACGTTGCACTCCTCTGCTCTCGATTCTTTTCTTGCTTTATACTCTATCAAAATCAGTATGGAAAAGAGTCAGAAATCTGTTGATAAGGGAAAACAGAAGAAGAACGAGACCATCGGCACAAATATTCCTTTAGGATCAAAGAAAGGGACATCTAAGCCAAAGGGTACTAAGATAAAATGCCCGAGTGATAAAGTACCAGTCAATCACTTCAGAGATGCAACTCATAAACTGAGGTATGACAACTTGAACAAGTTTGAAGTATTGCCTGCTAAAACTCTCGATTGAAAGAAGTTGTCGAAAAATCCTAAATATGCTGATCTTCACAGCAAATTTGCTAGGATGAATTGGTTAGGAATCACTCAGTTTGATGAGACTGAAGCTAGTGATAGTATGGTGAGAGAATTCTTTACTGGTATCATTACTGATAAACTGGCTAGTGGTGGAGATGATGCTCTATATGTTCATATATGTGGCCAAGAAGCTGTGCTGACGGCTGAAAATATTGGTCAATTGTTAAAAATTGAATACTCTGAGGGTGACTCAAAACCACCTAAAGACTTTGATTACAATACTGCTTGGAGAGTTATCAGTGGGAAGAAGGAAAAGATGCCATCCAAAGAAAGTCAAAGAAAGCTTTTGAAGTCGGATGTCAAGTTAGCACATCACTTCATAAGCAACAGTCTCTGGTTTAAGAAGGGTAGTCAATAATATATCACAAAGGATGATGTCTGGTTTCTCTACTATATTTGGAAAGGTATTAAGGTTAATCTTGCTCAGATCATTATCAACAAGATGTATAAAATTGCATTAAAAAGGAGATGATTTGTGGCTATGGGATTATAATTACCATGTTAGGAAAAGATCTTGACACTCGCTCACACGAGCACACTGATTTCAAGACAGCTTGCTCTCACTTCTCTGATCTAACTCAAGAAAGATTCATTCGCACTGTCACCAAAGATACAGAGACATGAAAGCAATTAAGAAGATCAAAACAGACATTAAGAAGATCAAAAGTGCTCAAAGTGACATTACTAGCATGATGACTGATCTTTTTGAACTAGTCACAGCTGTGCTGACCAAACAAGTTGCTGCCACTAAAACTACTGAAGATCATAGTGACTCTGATGATGAAGAAAATGATGCATTTGATGAGGAAGAAGAACAGAATCAAGAAGTCTCTGAGGAAGAAGAAAAAGAAGAAAGTGAGAATGAGGAAGAAGGAAGTGAAAAAGAGGAAGAAGAAGGACCTGCTGAAGAAGAAAAATCTGATGAAGAGGTTAATGAAGAAATTGCTGCAGAATCTGAAGATGATCAGGATGGAGATGAATCTGAAAAGGAAGAATATGGGACTGAAGAAGAGAAATATGATAGTGAGTATGAAGCTGATGAAAGTGAGGAAGATGTTCCTGAAGTTGAAACTGCCTCAAAGGGTAAAAAGAAGGTCACCTCTGCTAAAGCTTCTACTCCCACTAGTAAAGATGGTTCAAGTACTCCGAGCAAAAAGAAAGATGCTGTCAGTCTCACTATATCTACTGCTCCAGAAAGGAAACGACCAAGAATGAAGCATGCAAATGTTGATGAAACTACTTCAGAGAAACAGCAGTCCAAAAGATCAAAGAAAGCATGATGACTCTAGACCTAGTTTTCTGATCAAAAAGAGTTTATGCGAGATAGAAGGAAGAACTTAGGATTCTTGCATACATTTGCATTAGCATATTTTGTTTAGCATAACATTTGCACTTTAGCATTCTGAATATTTGTGGCACCTGTGTGTGCTTTGGATATTTGGATATCTTTTCTCCTCCCTCTTTTTTTAATGGCACTGAGTGTGCCTTTGAATTCTAATGGTTCTATCTTATCTTAGTAGATGCTATCTATGGAGCTTATCTATGAACTTCTCTTATATTCTGGGATATTGAACCTTGTATTTGCTGCTACAAACCTTGTTTTGCAGAAAATTTTCAAACCCTTTTGTTGATTATGACAAAAAGGGGGAGAAAAATAAGAGCTTGAATTGAATTGTAGCTGCCTGAGTTAGTCAGAATAATACATGCCTGCGCTTTAAGGAGAGTACTTTTCAGAATGGGGTCGCAGGGGTTGAAGAATTGACTACTCAAAGGGGGAGCTTCACAAACTTCAACGATTGGTATCAAATACTTCAATTGGTATCAGTATATTTCTCAAACCCCCTCTAGCAATTAGTGGAACTAATATTATCATATTTTCTGATGCCACTAACTGCTCTATTAGAATTGGTTCTTGAGTTATATTCTATATATCTTTACTTCATGCTCTGATCTGTTACTTTTGAGATAGATACTGCTGGTTTATCATATTGTCTCACTCTTGGTTACTTTATTTGCTCTGATGTTTCATTTTAACTAATGCTCTGATTTCTCTTTAGCTCTGATGCCTTTATTTCTGCTTTAGCATTTTTGCTCTGATCAATCTCACATGCTCTAAAGTTTTATTGCTTAGAATAGTTGCTTGAAGCAACTAATGCATATATTCAGGGGGAGCTTGGTAAAATTCTCTAACTTCTTATATCTTTTATTCATGTCACAACACTTCAATTCAAGGGGTGTTTTGTCATCATCAAAAAAGGGGGAGATTGTTGACTCCATGTGTTTTTGATGATAACAAAACATTCTATTTAACGTGACTAATCAAGCTATCTACTGTGCAGTGTTTAATTGAACATTATACTTAACGTACGGTTGTGGCCAAACCAATTCACATGAAGCTCATTAGCACAAAGGAAGCATACTGTGATTAAAGCCTTTATGGAAAGCTCAAGTCAAGAAGGATTGATGAAGACTTAGCTCAGCACATCAAGGCAGAAGCAAAAGCTACAAGTTACTGTAGATAAGGTATTCAACAAAAGAAAGTATTAGTGCCAACAATGTGGAAGGTGAATTTAGTGGGACTAATACCAGAAGCAAGAATTAGTGCTAATAAGAAGCATCACTTTAGTGGGACTACCAGACATCAACAGCAAGTCAAATCTTACCAAACGATAGATAAAGTCAACTACAACGGCTATAATTCAAATGGATCTTTCAACGGCATAATTTGACAGATTTGAAGGATTTGGAATTGATGAAGAATATGATCGTTGGAGGCAAATCTAAATATTTAAGGAAACAAATTGACAGAATTGAGGGATTTAGCTTTTAATATGGAAAAGACCGTTGGAGAACAGATTTGATTATATAAGGACTCAAGAGGATGGAAAAGACACAACGATTATCAACCAAGAAGCGCCACACTCAACTTTTTCATACTGCTTGGTTTTTGCAAGATCACTCTAAACTCTATTCATTGTAAATCTTGCCTGAACTTAACCTTGAACCTACTCAGTGTATCTAGATCATTTAGGATCACTCTACACACTCTTCAAACTATATCTTTGATTGTAAACAGTGCGGGGAGCACTTGTTCTAAGCTTGGGGAAAGCTTAGGTTTTTGATCAGTGCGGGGAGCACTTGTTTGAGCTTGGGGAAAGCTCTGTGTTGTCAAGCTTGGGGAAAGCTAGGTTGCTGTAACGGCTTGGTGTAGGCCCGTAACTACATCGGATTAGTGGATTGGTTGAAATCCTTGGTGGGGAACCAAGGTAGAGGACGTAGGTCAGGAGGACCGAACCTCTATAAATTACTGTGCACTGATAAGATATCTCTAATCCCTTTTAGGTACTCTGCATTAAAGCTTTCATTGCATGCCATCATCAATCCCTTAACCTCTCTGCTATTTATCTATTTCCATATTGCACTTGTTCCTTTATCTGTTCTCCATATCTGAATTAGTCGCAATATTGTTCTATTTTCTTTTATTCCCACTAATTTTGTCATATATATTGGTCGCACTAACTTTCTGTTTTGCAGAAGAGTTAGTAAGTTCTTCAAAAGTTTTAAAAGGCTGCTATTCACCTCCTCTAGCAACTCATACGGGACCAACAACCCATCCAGATTCCATACTCAGCAAGGATTATAGCCATAAATGTCTTTCCTTGTTGATGCTCCTGGCTTATGTAGCCCATCAAAATTCCATACTCAGCGAGGATCATAGCCATAAGTGTCTTTCCTTGTTTATGCTTCTAGCCTATGTAGCTTAAAAGAGGGCGTACAACGCCTATAACCTATGCAGCTTAAAAAAAGGCTTACAACGCCAATGACCTATGCAGCTTAAAACGAGCTTACAGTGTCCGCAACCTATGTAGCTTAAAAAAGGGCGTAGAACGCCTATAGCCCATGCGGCTTAAAAAAAAGGCTTACAATGCCTATAGCCTATGCAACTTAAAAAAGGGCTTACAACGCTCGTAGCCTATGTAGCTTAAAAGAGGGGGTACCACGTCTATTGCCTATGTAGCTTAAAAAAGGGCTTATAACGCCTACCATGCAGCTTAAAAAAAGGGCTTACAAATGCCTACAACCTGTGTAGCTTAAAAAAATGGGAGAGGAGGGGGGGGGGGGGGGGCTTACAACATCTATACCTATGCAGCTTCAAAAAAGGCTTACAACACCTACATCCTATGTAGGTTAAAAAAGGATTAAGTAGATGCAACAAGTAAAAACACCTCACATTGTCGTTGTCACGTCCAGTTGAAGGTGTTACATAAACTTTCCTTCATGAAGGTTGTTACCAATACTTGCTTTCAAAATAGGAGGTAATGCAGGCAGTGCCTTTTACTTATGAATAATTTCTTTCCACGTGATGACACACACTCTCTTCCATATGGTGTTGGCAAATTATCATTTGCTTCCAAACGTCATGAAGCACATCTTCCTGGTGTTGGGGAATTACCACTTCTTATAATGTCAAAAACATATGGTGTTCGCGAAACTATCACCCTCTTTCAATGTCAAAGGCATATGGTGTTCGCCAAACTATCACCCTCTTTCAATGTAAAAAGCATATGGTGTTCGCCAAACTATCACCCTCTTTCAATGTCAAAGGTATATGGTGTTCGGGAAACTATCACCCTCTCCCAAGGTCAAAGGCATATGGTGTTGGCGAAATCATCACCTTTTTCCAATGTCAAAAGAATATGTTGTTTGCGAAACTATCACTTTCTTCCAATAACAAAGGGTACATCTTCCATATGGTGTTGGTGAACTATCACCTCTTTCCAATGTCAAAAGGTACATCCTAATGTCAAAGGGTACATCCTCTTCCATATGATGCAGGCAGCCTCTATTACCTATAAGGCTACGACGTTGTTAGCCTCTTGCTCTAATGCTTTGATACACAAAAAGGGAATGAAATTTGATACGCAGAACTCCATACTCCAATATGTTAAAGGGAGATGCATTTTGAACTCTATACATATGACATCTATGTGAGCACCCTTCTTCAAAAGGAATTCTCTCTACAGCAGCTTCTTGCAAAGCATTCTCTGTTAATCATATTATTTTATTCTCTAATGTATGGAACGTCCTTCATACTAATCGGATTTCCATGTAGGGGGCAATAGTCAGAAGGGTATAAAAATATCTCTTATACATTGTTTCAAATGCTCAGATTTATCATATATATGTTACTTTCATATTACTTGTACATGTATGAAAACTTTTAACGTGTAGATATATTAACAAAGAAGGTGTTGCCATTAGCAATGAGAAGTAAGACCCTCTCGCTTATGAAGGGTGTAGTACCATGAGCAGCAATACTAGAGGCATAGAAGGCGGTGCCAAATAATACCATCTTTCACATAAGAAACGGAAGTCGGTGCCTTTACCTATGAGGCTATGGGGTGTTACTCTCCAATAACTCCATAGGGTGCCACCAACACCATACTTCCGAGGCGTTTCCAACGCCATAACTCCAGAGGGTGTCACCAACACCATACTTCCAAAGGATTACCATCTAATTCTCCAACACCATAGCTTAGAGGTTGTAAATGCTCCAAGGTGTTGAACATGGGAGATACACAAATGGTCTCCACCATGACAAAGGCATTGAACCTGAGAGATATACAAAAAATTATGAAATAAGTACTCTCACGTATATTGCTTTTTAATTTTGAGGATAATGTATGTATGTATGTATGTATGTATGTATGCATGTATGCATGTGATTCACATAAAAAGACAAAAGAGAAGAAGATTATATACATATAACATAAGTTAATGGCATAAATTACACCCAAATTGTTTAAAGAATCACAAGTTTGAAACACACACACACACATATATATATATATATATATTATGCGTATGCATATCAGATAGATATTAGTTTATGCCTTAAGTGCTAAAATCGAGACACATTAAAAAAAGAAATAATTTGGCACCAGCATGAATATTATAAGAAACAATAAAAGGAGGAAATGAAAATACCAAAAAACCAATCAAACCAAATCTTCTCATGAATTGGAGAATAAATGAGGAGGGGTATTTTGGAACTTTCATACTCGGTTTTTTTCGTTATTTGGATTGATGATTGAGGGTATTTTCGGAACTTTGTGAAAAAATTACTATTTGTGGGCTCATTCTCCATAAACTAATATTTTTTTATTGGATTATTTATATAATGATCCATATACTTTTATGCTTAATGCTATTTAGTCCTTTACAATTATAGGTTGGACGATTCAATGCGTTGCCTTTTATTTTTGTATTTTTTTTTCTATTTGTACGATTAAGCTGATTCAAGTGTCTATTAGAAGATAATTTCATGATCTACAATTTTCATTGAGAACTCAAAAGTCAATTTTAATGTTTTGATTATAAAAAAACGCTTCCAAAATTTTTTTGTTTTGATTGCCGGTTAATTTAATATCGTATAATTTTTTGTCCACATATCCGATTGTAGTTATTGAAGTGTCGGTTAAAAGGTTATTGTATGATTTACGACTTTCATGAAGGACCCGAAAGCTAAATTTGATCTACGAGTTTCGTGAAGGGTTCAAAAGGGATTTTTTATGTTTCAAAATCTCCATTAACAAACATTTTCTTATTTGGATTATTTGTAAAATGACTCATACTTTTCTTCTTTATACTACTTAGTCCTTTACAAATTCTATCTTAATCTAACGTTTAAGTTTTATTTCTTTATTCTTTGTTCTATTTGTCCGATTAAGTTGATTTATGTGTCTATTAAAATGTAATATAATAATCTACAACTTTCATTAAGGATTCAAAAGCAAATTTTTATGTTTCAATTCAAAAAAATTCTTCCTAAATTTGTTCGTTTTATTGTTGGTCTATTTTATACCGTATAATTTTCGATTCACATGTCCAATTAAAGTTATTCATGTGTCGGTTAAAGGGTAACTGTATAATCTACGACTTTCATGAAGAACCCGAAAGTTAATTTGATCTACGAGTTTCATGAAGGATTCAAAAGGAAATTTTTATGTTTCAAGATCTCCATTAACAAATAAATTCTTATTTGAATTAGTTATCAAATCACCCACATACTTTTCTATTTTATTTTCTAATTAGTTATCAAAGCATTTTTTTTATTTTCTTTGTTCTACTTAATTATTTATCCAATTAAGGTAATTCAGATGTTTATTAAAAGGTAATTTTATTATTTACAACTTTCATGAAAGATCCAAAAGCTAAATTTTATATTTCAATTCTAAAAAATGTTTTTGAAATTTTGTGATTTCGTTTGAGAATCTATTTAATATTATATTATTTTTTTCCAGATGTCCGATTAACAAAGATTCACAAAGATCACTTCATAAAATTTTCGACCCCGCAGCAAAGCGTGGGCCAAAAAAGTAACGATAAAGCCTGTAATCATAAAGCATGATAGGAGAAGAATTAAATCCATGAAAAAAAAAGAATATACATGGTACATTCATATATTGCCTAATCGCATATATATATATATATATATATATATATAGTATCTTAGATACAAGTAATTGTATATACATATGCTCTCCTTGCGTGACACGTGGCAGCTATTTGGGGTTTTCACAAGTTTAATTTCAGATGTGGGTCCCATATGAACAATTAAAACGATTTTTAGTATTTACTTAATTTAATTTATAACAGATTAATTTTATATCTATAGATTGAGAAAATTAAGTCATTCATCCCCCCTTTCTCCGCTATTCAATGCCAAGATAATATCAGAAATTAATTAGAGAGAAGAAAGACTTTTTTCTGCAAAAAACGTTTCTTCTTCCAATCTTCTTCTTTTAAATCATAATTCTCATCTTTTGTTAGAAAGATAAAGTGAGAGGGGTGGGTGAAACAGGCAGATAGCTGCTCCAACAACCACCGCCAATCTCATCTCATCCAACCCAGCATCTTTCTTGCCAAATCTAAGCCCCTTTTGCGATCCTTTTCTCTGTTATTTCTTTCACCAGCATCTTGACCTCTCCTTTCTCGCGTTGCCCACTCCGCCAATCAACTGACGTCACAAGAAACTCCATCGTATGCCTCTTCCAACTCTGCCGCCACCTGCTCCGCCCATCATTCCTCTGCAGATACTGTTCAAGAGGAGGAAGAACAATCCATGTCTCCTTGGCAATCTGGGCGTTGGTAAGACTGTCATAGTGGAAGGTTTGGCTCAGAATATCATAAAATAAATGATTCCATCAAAACTCAAAGGGAAGAAGGTTGGTATTTGGTAATTTGACTTATTAATACCATGAAATTTAATTTAATTGCCCAGTTTCTTTGATTAATTTATGTAATATAATAATTGGATTCAGATATTTGCTATGGACATGGGTCGTCTAATTGCTGGAGCATCAAATCGAGGAGAATTTGAGGAAAGATTGACCGACGTTATTGATGAAGTTAAACAAAGTAAAGGTTCTGCGATTCTTTTCATTGATGAATTTATACAAAAGCATGTTTAGCTATAAATTTGATTTAAAAATTCTTCGTTATAAGCACGCAGGAAAGTTCCAACCGCCCAATGAAATTGAAAGGTGCTTTTCTTGATTTAAATCAATTTAAACAATAGATTTATGCTTTGATCAGTTCGAAAACAGATTAGCAGAACCTCCCCTGTTCTTAAATAGATGTTAATTCTATATATATTCGTTTGTTTGGTCCCTTGCGATAGGTGCAGTGAATATGAGATGGATGCCCTTTAAATTTTGAATTTTGAAGTAATTTCTTTTTATTAAAATAAAAAAAATCAAGAGGCATTTTTTTGCAGAAATTTTTTGCAATTGAAGGTAAGTTTCATTTTCTACATTGCTTCATTTATTCTTTGATGATGGGATTTGATTATTCTATTATGTTTGTCAGTTCGTGTGTTTTTCTTGGTGAATTCATTATAAGGGTTGTTAAAGCTTTATTTTGCTCACTCTTTGTTAAAGCATAGCAGAACCTCCCCTGTTCTTAAATTGATGTTAATCAAAGATTTTTGATTCTTGGTTTTTATTTGGCTGCAGATTACAATTTAAATTTAGCAGTTAACAGAAACCTGGAACCATGAAACCTTAATTACAACTTGCTTCAACTTACTTGAGTTTTTTTTTATTTAAATATAAGATGACCCAAATCTGTTTTCTTTTGGTTCAGGTTAGTGTAAATGTTCACATTGAAAAAAGGTCAGACATTTGAAGAACTCAATGCATTTAATGTTTTGCTGTAACAAAAATTTGCAGTTATTTTAATATTGTTTACCCCCCCCCCCCCCCCACATGTATAGAAATTCTGTTTGTTGGGTTGTATTCTGATTTCAGATAAATAGAACAGGATCAGGTATGATTATATTCCTTTCATTGCTCATAATTACATAGATTCAAGAAATTGAAACATACTATTGTAGAATGAGATAGCCAAAGGAAAAACTATAGATAAGATTGCTTTCATTGCTGTTTCATTTCTTTTGATGTTAACATGATTCTACAGGAGCCCTAGCAAACGTTTAAGGAAAAAGGTGGGGTTTGTTGGGAAAAATGTTTAGGGAAACACATGTTCTTCTCCAAGTTTGTCTTGGCATTTAAATTAGTTCGCATTTAAAGTACATTTCATTGGTATGCAAATCTCTTAATTGTCTAATTGAGGAGTGTCCAGGTTGTCATTTCCCTCCCTCTCTTTTTTTTTATTACAACATGTTTTTTATAAAATTTTGCTGCAGTTGTTAAGTTCCATAATTTCCTGCTCAAAATCATGTCTATTGAGGTTATTTCCAATATTGCTTAAAAATGCTGAAATGACAATAACATGATGATTAATAAATTTTGTATATACTAACTGCATAGATAACAAATGATAATTATAGTTTTGGGAACTATTGCTCGAACTTGAAAATTGGGGCGAAGGTTCTTTGGAAATTAAATGGTTGTCCAAATTCGAGCAAAGGTTCACCGCTGATAAAATGATCTGCAAATTAAAGGCTAGTTCTTTCTTCAAAACTTTTTAGATTTATCATCATAGATTGAAAGAATGGAGAGACCACATAAGCTTTGTTGAATTGGTGATCCATGATTTTTTTTTTCAGGTTTTGATTGTGAGGGAAAGTTTTGATTTATGGCTATCATTGATTACACCTTGAAAGAAAAACAAGGTATATTGCTTTCATAACTGATTTCTTGGTCCTTTAAAGTTTAGTGACTTGATTAATTATTTAGATTTGATGATTATATTTCTGATTGATATCTTCCTTGCTGCAGGTATATTGCTTGGTGAAAAGAGATGGATTGATATCTTCTTTGTTGCATCATATTATGCCTCCTTATGGTACCACTCAACTTTATGTAGCTATTGTTTCTTGCAAGGAATCGTGACTTTACGTACTCTTTTACATACTCTTAAAAAAGCATCAACTATGTATATTTTGTGAAGGTGTTGAAACTTAATCTTTATATGCTAGCATCAGTTTAGGGTCATCAACCAATTCAACAAAGCATTTATTTATTGATATGATTTTTGTTACCAAATTTGATACTCAATGAACTTATAAACTGATTTGTCTTGAACTTTCTTTTTTCAGTTAACTTTCTTTTATAGCCGTTTTTATTTTTCGTCAGCTGGAAACACCAAATTTCAATCAGTGAATGAGGTTGCCAATTGCAAGAATTTGGGATGTCATATTTGTCAAATATTTTTGTCAGAATTATTTGTTTGAATTAGCCAATGCATACATCTTTTCATACTTCCACTTTGATTTTTTTTTTTTGAAAGGTACATACTTCCACTTTGATAGTAATGATAAGATGTTGGGTTGGTTAATTCAAATAAATGACTCCTCTTATTTCTGTTTGCATGTGTTGAGGCAAATCAGGGAGTTAATTCAGATTAATTTGTTAAAAGTTTAAGACAAGAATAATTGTTCATAGGTGAGGTGTTCTTACCAAAGAAATGATTTGATGTTATGTTATCTTCCAAGTTTCAAATTCTGATTGAGATTTACACCATTGAATCAGGTACAAGAAGAGGATCAGATGAACATGATAAGAGACATAATTTCTGAAAATAGGGATGAAGAATTTGGACAGCCTGTGCAACTCATTCCAATACAATATTACTAGAAAACAAATGATAAAGTTGCTATATTTCAATATTGTAAATAGATTTTATATTCGCAATTGATGTTTAATATTAATATGTTGATATGAATATTTTTGTTACCAAATTTAATACTTAATGAGAATTTATAAATTGATTTAATTTATAAACTGTTTTCTTTCATTGTTTCCATAAAATCAATTACAACATTTTTTTCAATTAACATGTATTTAAAAGAAAAATTACATAACTTTCATTTATATCTAAAAAAACAATGAAATGTATGAAAAGAAAAATACTTTGCCGACAACAACACTACAAATTTAATCAAAAAGTCAAACAAAGACAAAAAAACATCAAAATAATAGAGAATTCAAACATAACATATAACATTCTTAAAAAAAAAACAAAAAACAAGAGTAATAGATAATCAATCATATTTGTATATGTATGGCACCCAAGTTGATTAATAAAAGATGAATTGCAATCATAATATTTCCAGAATCAAAGAATTAAAAACAAAATCCCAAATCCATTATTTGCAAATTAAAGCATATAAACTTCTGAATCAATGAAAATATATATGTGGTCTATAGAAAATTGAAAGAATAATCTAGGCATGAATAAATCCAACTTGACAAAGATATATGATAGCAAACTGAAATCAAATAAATTAATTTTAATCACATAATTTAATCATATATATGCAGGACTAATATAATGATTAAGCATGCCAGAAGAAGAATGAGACCGTAGAAAGACAGAGGAAACATCGGATAAGTACTTATACACATATTGCTTTTAATTTGTTTTCAACAAGTACACATACATATGCATGATTTCCATTCAAAATTAAAAAATAGTTATTATTATTATTGTACATTAATCTATACCAGACAAAACTTATGAAAACATGGGAAACACAAGTATATGCAAGCCTTCTACTATACCATATATTGCCTTTCTTTTTATCCCCTAAGCATAAGCCTTACTTTAATGGCAAATAGCCAATCGGAAACTTTGAGAAAAAAAAAAAAAACTACTTGAAAACAATTTAATTGCTTATATACGTACGTAGAGCTCATTATTATAACAACAAAGCCTACCATTATAAATAATAAATATAATCTTGAGTTTAATCTTAAAAAAAATCACAAGATTGATAAAAATTGCAAAGCCATGGAAAATATACACAATATATCCATCCATAGTTTAATTGAGTGACACTTAGGGATGGCAATGGGTCGGATATCTGCCTAAATCTCATTATTTGAATCCGTATCCGTTTAAAATTAGTGATTTCCACATCCGCCAAATATCCGCCTATTTTTTAAAACTAGTATCCAAATCCGCTCCACCACCACTTGGTATTATCCGTATTCGCTCCGCCTAATCCGTTTATATAGCAAATATCCAACTAAAACTCACTTTTGTTAGGGATTTTTAATGGGGTGGGCTTAAAATAAAACTAAAAACTCATTTGGGTCTCAATACCTAATATATTTGGATTGAAGGGATATTAAATGGATTTATATGGTGGATACGGATCGTATATCCGCTCTAAATCTGTTTATATATAAACGGATTCGGATAACAGATATTCGAGGGGTACTATCCGTATTCGCTTCGAATCCGCCACGGATAGTGGTTTCACTATCCAAATCCACCCTATATCCATATATCACTATCCAAATCCGCCATAAACGGATTCAGACAGATCAGATATCCGCCAGCTGCCATCCCTAGTGACACTAAGATTAAAGCTAATCTGACATTGAAAGAAAAAAAAAATCACATATATATACAGTGCATAAAACATATATATGCATATATATATATACATATTAATCACATACCATCAGAATGATTAGAGCCAAGGAATAAAACAAAATCTTTAATCATGGAATTTGAGTTTTACACGAATAAATAATAATGAATTGTGAGATAGCAGCCTTTTATATAGTACAAAGATAAAGGTAGAAGAAGATTTTACTAAACTTAAAAGCTTTAGACTTATGAAAATGCAACAATAATAAACAACATACTAATTGTGAAGTTAATATGACATTTCAGTAATTTGTTCTCTTAATCCATATTAATCCAAGCTACTATTCTGCACTGTTTTACAATGTGCGGTTGGGGTATTTTCATAATTTGCAGTGTTTTTTGGAGTTCTAAATGGCTGACATGTGTGTGTTTTTTTTTCTCTCCTCTCTCTGCTTTTTTCAATTCCTCAGGAGGGCTCTGTTTTCGTTTCGTTTCTCTTCAATGGTTTTTTTTTGGGATTGGACTGCATTAGTTTCAAATATTTTTCCCCATTAGTTTCAGGCCCCTTCCCGGTGGTTCTAGAGGGTTCTATCGGTTAGACTTTAATTGATGTCCATTCTTTTTTTTTCACTCCCCATTTTCATCCCTTTTTTCTCTTCTTAAAAATCTTCTCCTTCTTTTTCTAATGTTCCTCTGGTTTTCTCTTTTGGGTTTTTGCTTTTCTCTTCCAGGTTTCTCTTAATTTCTCCTTTATTCGTTCTATCTTTAGTTGGCTTCGTTGATTTCATCAATTTGATTCTGTTTATACCTCAATTTACAATTGAGGATAAATTGGTCTTTGCATATATTAGATCAAGATGAGTGGTCAAGATTTAATCAGAAATCCTAATGAAACTTAGTTTCTATACCACCCTGATTCTATCAGAATTAGGAGAAAATCTTGCAATTAATGAGTAAAGGCCAAAATTAATAATTAAACTAGTTTAGAACCCGGTCGTTGCCCGGGGATGAAAGACAATTCAAAAAATTATTGTTGAGAAATCTCCAACTACTCAAAAAAGTTAAGGATGTAAATTATTATATTGGATAATTTTGTGTGGTTAGTAGAAAACATTACTTAGAAATAATTTATAATTAATTGTTGTTATAATTAATGATTTTATGATTATGACTTGTGATCTAAATACATTACAATTAATTTAAATTCCACTCTATTTATGTAAATTAATTAATGAAAATTAATTTACAATTGACTACTGATTACACTTAAATAATTATCAATTTATCATTGATTCAATGTTGCTTATTAAACCTACTATTAATTTTATAAGCAAAGCTTTCATTGAGTGCCACATGACATTATGTTTTTTTGACAAGTGTCAATAGTTAATTTTTTAATGTTTTGTTTATTATATTTGTATTCATTTAGTTTGGAAAAATCAAAAGACATTCATCCCCTTTTCCTATATAAAATAAATTAATCAAATAATTATAAATTAATTATAAATTTGTTATGAATATACATGTATATTGTGGATGTTCATGAATCTAAAATTAAAGCATGGATAAGATTAATAACTTGGTTCATTCATACATATATACCTATGTACTAAGTTCATCATCTTATATTTATGGTGATGTATCTATGTGCCTATAAATACACCACTTACTTTGTTATGGAATAGGATGAATAAGAACAATTTCTCCCCTTTTTCGTATTTTCTTCTTCTCCATATTCTATTGTCTCTCTATTCTCTTGTCTTTTCCATACTTCAATTTTCTATTCTCTTCGTTTGTTTTGTTATCATTTCACAACAAAAATTCATTTCTTAACTGAAATTTTCTTAAAAGAATTTATAAAATAAAACAGCCGCTCGCAAAGCGCGGCCGAAAAATTCTAGTATTTATTGAAACTGTAAATCTAATGTATCTATCAATTTTCATCATTTTTTCATTTTTCGAATCGATGCATCTCATGTTCTTATTATTAGATATATCTTACTCTATTACACATTAAAGGTAAAACATATTATTGTTAAATGTTTCAAGAATGTTCGCTATCCTAAAATGAAAAACGATTTTCCTTATACTTTACTTAAACCTGATTTTTGTAAGATTTTCATATCAAATCCAATTTGAAAAAATTGAAAAATCAATTTGAAAAATCAATTAATTTTGATTAGCACATAATAATAAATTAGTATAATTCAATAGTAATTTTAATTTTGACGAACTTTATGTGGCAGGATAATTGTTTGCAAAATCATGTTAGTTACCATGTAATTTAGTTACAACTCATTACCAAAATTCCAGATCAATAACTCATTACCAAAATTAATGTTTTATAAATCAGATTATATTGTTTATGGAAAGTAAATCATTATTGATTGATTGAAAGTAAATCATTATTGATTGATTATTACTGATTTAGTTACTTAATATATGTTAATTAATTATAACTCCTCTAAATTTGACCAAGCTTACGTGGAAATTAATTTTTTTGAAGTAATTTATTATATGCAGAAAATTAATTGAGTGAAATTATATTATTAATGATTTTTACCAAGTTTAAGATGTAAATTTATTTCTATTAGTTCAATGCATATTTTATTGTTTGAAAGAATTAATTAGTTACTATATAATTTAATTATGATTGATTGCCGAAATTAAAGTTGTAAAAATCAACTTATACTATTTATGAAAAGTAAATAATTATTGTTAAAATATTGGTTATAATTGCTTTAATTTTGTTTGCTACTATAATTGCTTTAAATTTGACCAATCTGGAAAAGTTTTTTTCAAAAGCAATTTTATGTCATAAATTAATTAAGTGAAATCATCAATCACTTAATTACAATTTATTTAATTTAAACGTAAAATAACTCTTCACAATTAATTTCTATTGAGTACTTATTTAATCAATGATTTGATCACATGTAAATTAATTGTGATTGATTCAATATTCCTATGAAAAGTAAGAATAATTCCTCTTGCCCCTCCAAAGAAATTTAATTTTTAAGAGTAAATTATGCAATTAAAGGTTTTTCTATTATAGAGTTTTAGAAATACAGTATAAAACTAATTTCACTAAGTTTAGCCCCAACTTAAAATTTTATTTTTATTCTTAGGGTAAATTTTAAAATTAATAATTTATTGTTATAGGGTTTTAGAAATAAAATACAAAACTAATTTCACTAAATTTAGTCTCAAATTAAAATTTTATCTTTATTTTAAGGGTAAATTGCATAATTAATAATATATTGTTATAAGGTTTTATAAATAAAATATATAACTAAATCTTTACTTTACTTATATAGGAGTAATTAATGATGATTATGTTTGAAAATAATGCACTTAGTAAGAGATATTTCAAAATACAATCAATTTTTTGAGATAACTCTTCACTTTACTCATATAGGAGTAATTCTTTACAAACTAAAATTATAAGTAATCTTAATGATATTTACTTAAAAGGAATATGTTGGCATTAAAAAAGTAAATGAAATTAGCAACTAATTACCATAAATCAAGAATGATTAAGAATAATAACTAATCTTCTAATGTAAAGGTATTTTTGGCCATCATTGTACGGTTTCAAGACCATCTCTAGAATTGAAGGTTTATAAAATACATTATGCAAGTTTTACCAAAAAAATAATACATTATACAGGAATATAAGAAGAAGATCTTGTAAATCAATCCAAGGCTCAAATAATAACGTGGATAAAACAATAATAATTTAAAAAACTATATTATAAATTATAAATTGAAGAACCTATAAAATAACATCATACAATTAGTACGAAAAAACCAAATGAGTTTTTATTGCATTGCAATTTATTTTATACGACATTAAACAAAAGATTAAAAATAAATTAAAACATAACTTGAATGAAGACCTAGAAAAAAATAAAAAAGAATATAAGACATAAAATTGATAAAATAATCAAACAAAATTGACCGTAGCTAAAAATAATATAAGATTGTACATAATCAAAGAAATTTAAACAGAATGAAAGCTAACAAAAAAAATCAATGAGTACATAATCAAAGAACATAACAAAAAAATTGTAAAACTTAATAGTATTAGATCATAAATGAAGGCCAACAAAATTGCATATAGAAATTTAAAATAATTATGAAAAAATAACAAATGATATATAAGAAAAAAGTAATAATAATATTTAAAAAACATGAGAGAGACTTGGATATAAAAAAAGAAAAGATATGTCAAGAAGAATAGGAGATGGAGAAGTAGAAATAAACTTGTACAAAATTTGTCAAAATAATGGAGACAAAAAATTGAATAAAGATTGTGGAACAATGATGAAAAATACTGAAATAACTATTGGCCTTTATATAGATGACAGAATCACCATTTAAGGTAAAATATATGTGAAATTAAATTTGATTGAGGCAAATCAAATGGAAATTGGAAATTTGATTGAGAGTGATTTGTGGTAATAGTATAAAGGAATAAAATATAATTATATAAAGTTTTCATTAATAATTGTAATTGATTTCGATTTGAATATATTCAATCAAATATTCAAATTAAATCAATGAAATTGACATTTAACGATGAAATTAATCAATTAATTAATGAGATAATAGTGGATCTAAAACATAATAATTAGGATGTAATTATTCAATCAATTTAATTAATACATGCCACTTGTCAGAAGGAGGAGACCTCAATAATTAATAACCTTCCTTTTATCCAACGTCTACAGTTTTAATATATATATATATATATATATATATGATTAATTAATAATAATTATTTATGGAATAATTATCATTAATTACTCCCTATGTGCCGCCCCTACCTATAGGGATGTGGTGCAGCAAATCTCAAGGGTGCAGTTTCCTTAGATACAGCAACCCGATACCTCAGGTAGAGAGTAAGGAAGGGAGTTGTATGCTACCTGACCATGCAGGTGGGAGATATATCATGGAATAAAATAATCTAAGTCTTTCCCATACCCAGGGAAGGCCGCCCTATGCCTATCATAGTCATAGGATGCAGTCTCCTCATCCCTTGCACTAAGGTGGTAGAGAGTAAGAGAGTAACATCAAGAGAAGCACTTACTGAACTAAGGGAGGTGTGAGATATTATCACTCACCACCCTCATACATGACCACCCTAGTATAGTAGTCAAGCCGTCCCTGCTAGTAGTACTCCCCTGAGAGGCAAACTTGCATTTTGTTCATTTAAGGACAAAAAGGCAAGGTCAAACGCAGTAGTACTACCTAGGGGTGCGGTTCCAAGAAGGGGTTTTACCATGATGTTCCTTGATACACATAGTTCATCTAGGTGAAATTTCATCTCAAACAGGCTTAGCATGAAAAACTTATGCTAGTTTTTCAGTTAAGGACAGTTTGAGGAGTCAAACCAACTTCTCTATGCTAGAGAGTTCGGTTTTAATTAGATTTTTTCCCATAACTTTATGGTGATAATCTAAGTCTACTGGTGGAAAATCAGCTTCGTTGGACCTAGAATGAAAAAAAAAAAAAACTTAAGCTAGTTTTTCATTTAAGGACAACTCAGGGAGAGAAACCTAGTTCACCATCAAGGGAGCTCAGTTTTACTTAGAATTTTTTTCCATATTCTTATGTGGATATTCTAAGCTCCTTGGCAAAATTTCAGCTCATTCAGAGTTAGAATGAAAAACTTATGCTAGTTTTTCATTTAAGGACAGTTTGAGGTGAGAAGCTTGGTTTACGATGAAGGAAGGCTCAGATCAAGCCAAGATTTTAACCATAGTCTATGGCTGATATACGAATCCTACTGATGAAGTTTGAGCTCAATCCAAGTTCGTTTGAAACTCTTACATCTTCTTCAGTTAAGGACAAAGTGGTTTTATCACCCTGGTATAGCCATAGTTCTCAGTAAAAGAATATTTTCGTCCTTGGAAGGCCTAGATATGGCTAAGTATGGAGAATTTCGTGGCCTAGGTGATATCCTCATGATCCATGGTCACCTCTCAGCCAATTTGGTAGTTACAGTTCATTGGAGGCAACAGGGACTAAAATGCAGCCTATCACCTCATACTACCTAGGTACCTTGAGGAGGAAGTCGCCTATATGCTATGAGGGATGCCTCACACCCTTCTCCTCATCCTCCTATCACCTGCTGCAGCATCTAGAAGGAGAAGGAAGCTTCACTGCAACTTCCTGGAAATTTCCTCCGACCAATCAGAAGAGTTCGCCTTCCTCAGCAAGTAAAGCCCGCCAGTTTCAAGGCCCATGCCGCCCCCTATATAAAGGAATCAGTTTCAGAGGTTCAAACCAAGTCCTGCACTTCATAACTTCCTCCGGGAAAAAACTAAGCTCCGCACTTATCTTATCTCTGGCTCCGCGCCTTTTTACTCTTGTTCATCATGAGTTCTTACTCGTTCTTCAACAATCTCTTGTTCAATCTCGTCTACTGAACTTAAACACAAAATCTCTTGTTTATTTTAGAAAAGACGGCAATTGAATTGTCCTTTTCCCCCCTGTTCTTGTTTTATCACTTTTGGAAAGTCAATCTAGTGGATTGATGATTTAAATGCTTCGGTGTGCCTTTGATCCAGACCCCACAAATTGCTCTGATCTTTAATTTTTCTCTCAAACCTAGTTTCTTTGTCAATTTCAGCAAATTGACTGGCACGCCCTCATGCTGTTATTAAGTAGTTTTCGCAGAAACTCTTCCAAGAGATTTTTGGCGCAACATCTCTTTTTGGCACGCCTGGTGGGACCCAACTAGGTTGGCTTCCCATCTGTGGTAATCCATAAGGCATCTTGCCCACATCTCTTTCGAAGTTTCTCTCTCTCTCTCTCTCTCTCTAGTCGACGATCCCCGACTCTCTCTCTCTCTATAGTCGAAGGTGCCCACCTCTAGGAGGTCCACACTGACGGCTCCTTCCACGTTCTAGGTGGGATACAGCATCTTGTCTTCCCATCTCAACGTTTGAAGGTTTTCTTTCTATTTACTTTTTCTGCACTCATACATAGCTATGCCACCTAAGGGAGGAGATAAGAAACCTCAAGACTCATCAAGCCAGAGTCCACTTGGATTTACTCCGCCTGGATTTACTGGATTGAGAGATGAGGAGACTAACTCCCCTCTTAAATTGAATGATGCTACCATGTGGAAGACTCTCAGCGGTATCGCCTCGTTACTTGAGAGATTTGAAAACTCTCAAGAACGTATGATACAGCAGCTGGCCCAGTAAAGAGTTGATTCCCAGGAGAACATTCAGCAGATCATCAATAGGTTGGATGGTAGACTTGGAGGACAAGGACTTGGGGGGCAAAATAAACCATTGGTTAATGCTCCACCTGTTGCCTTTCCCCTCCAACAAGTCCACCCTGAGGTGAATAACCATCAGGTTCCACCGCCACCTACTATCCCTCAGGGAGTTATCAACCCTGGGCTCGAGGGTGAAAACCAACAGAATATTGGTGATAACGCTGCTGATAACATAGATTAGGAACTCAACAATGTTGAACCTCGTGCTGTGGCCTATGTACCACCTCATGTAAGGAATGGTAATGGCAATGGAGTAAGGAATGGCCATTAACGCTATCCCCCTCCACGCCATCTTCCTCAAGAGGGACCAGTTAATCAGAATAACCTCAGAGAAATACTTGAGGATATGTTTGGTCCAGCTTACCGAAGGATTGGACGACCATCCTTCCAGAAGTCCTACCCTGAGGAGTATGATAGACTCTATCCACTTCCTCGAGGATACAAGGTCCCTGACTTCACTTGCTTCTCCGGAACCTCAAGTGAACAGTCGACTTTGGAGCATATTGCTCGCTTCACCGTGCAATGTGGAGAGGCTAACTCTGGATACCACAAGCTTCG
>AWWV01007303.1:0-33378 GCA_001974805.1 Corchorus capsularis
TACCACAAGCTTCGTCTCTTTCCCAACTCTGTCACTGGGAGCGGCGTTTACATGGTATATCAACCTACCGCCTAACTCCGTGAGAACTTGGGAGGAGATGGTGAGGTTGTTCCATACTCAGTTCCATAGGATTGAGCTTGAGGTCTCCATGGCTGATTTATCCCGCCTTTATCAAAAGAAAGGTGAATCAGCCGAGGATTACTTAGCTCGTTTCAAAAAGCTAAGGAATAGGTGTCGTACACCTCTTCAAGAGATGGAATTCGTACGCCTAGCTCAAAATGGACTTGACATCGAGCTTCGAAAGAAGTTCGAAGGAGTTGACTTCAGAGACTTCTTCGAGATGTCAACCAAAGTGACTAGATACGAAACTCTTCTCCGGGAAGAGAACGAGCGAAGGAGTTCATATTATGGCACTTACTACCAAAAGCCAAATTATGAACTTGGAGTTGCTAAGGTAAATGCTGATAAGCCTATTGAATGTCCATGTCTGGTAAAGGCCGGAGTTGGACACCCTCAGACCCAAGAAAGGTTTGCACCTATATATCAGCGCCAAGCTGATAAGAAACCTTATGACGGAAGCAAGACTTATTCATTTGACACTTCAAAGATGAATGAGATCTTTGACTTCTTACATAAGTCTGGTGTGATTGACCTTCCTCTTAGGCACGTACTCCCTTCATCTGCGACTACCAGAGGAAGAGAATACTGCAAGTACCATGATTCATGGAGGCATACAACCAACAACTGTACTGTGTTCAAGAACATAGTACAAGAAAAGATAGAGAAAGGACTCTTCAAGTTCCCTGAAGTCCCTAAAAAGGATATGGGAGTTTATAAGAATCCTTTCCCTACTCCTGTTCATATGGTCACCTTCAACCTCCCAAAAGGTGAAAGAGTGGCCAAGAAGGGAGAATCCACACCTAAGAGGACGCTCTTGGCTACAAACACCCCTTTGTTAGCCATCCCTCAATCAGAAGGTGAGTTCTGTTACCACACTTCTAGTATTAAAAGGCTAGTGGATAGAACTAAGTCTTTGGGTTTACATTCAGATCATCCCTGGTATCCAGATTCGTCTGATATGAGACTCAAAGCACCAAGGAGGAAGCTTGAACTTTTTTCATCTGAGGATGAGGAAGAACCCATCAAGCATCTTCAAACTTCTTCAAAGAAAGAAGTTCAAAGGAAGTTAGACTTCTCATTCAAGACTCCACTCCAAAAAGAGAAGAGGAGTAAGTCAAAACATGTTCCCAACTCGGGGGGCAAGCAAGAAACTTCTTTTTTTCCTCCTAAGTCAAGAAATTAGGAATTTAGAGAGTCATCAACTAAAGTGGCGACATCCTCTTCCCATTTGACTACATCTCTCCCTCACAAGGAGCAAAGGACCTCCAAACATTACAAACAACCAAAGGTTAAGTTTCATCCTAAGTCCCGAGGGACTAAGCGAGAAATTAGACCTTGGTTGGATCATAAGAAGGAGGAATACCGTGATGCTGTTGTGAGAAATGAGATGAAAGTACAAGAAGACCATGTACGACGTAAGATGGTCAAACCACCATCCAATGCTCAAAAGGGTGTGTGGCAAAAAGTACAACATCCCAAGTTCCCTATTCAAAGGAATAGAAAGACTTGGAGGAGACGTGAACTCCGCAGAAGGGCGAAAGCTCGAAGGGAGGACATGAATGACGCCACGCAACTTGATGAGAGTGCATCACCACCCATCAACGAGACAGAGACATCTCTCATGAACCTAGCAGACATGGGAGTGGAACTCTGCAAGGCAAAGATTCTCTTAGAGGAAGCAAAACTCAAGGAAAGAGCACTCCAGCTTGATCAAAAGGAGGGAGAACTGCAAGGTCTAAGGCAAACCTTGATTGATGTAGTCTATGGAAGTGAAGAATACACTTGCCATGAGCTAGCTCAAAAGGGTGCCATAGACGAAGAAGCAGTTCTCGCCTACCGAAGACTAGCTATGAGAGCTCTTACCATGGACTACGATGATAACTTCGAGCTCTGTGATATTGATGAAGATTCATATTACAGAAAGTTCCCTTATCATGCCTTGTAAAAGAAACTTGAAGACTGGCCTTCACATGAGGCCACTCAAGACCTACTTCACATTGAAGAAGGCATGTCTCCATGGCAAATATCTATTTTTCTTGAAAAGGAAAAGTTAGATAAGGAAAGGAAAGACTTCGAGGCTGACAGGCGAAAGCATGTTGAAGCTGAAAACCTTCTTTCCGAGAGACAAGAGGCTATAGATGATGCTTCTAAACAACTCCTTCGAAAGATCTTCATCGAAGAACTTAAGTTGGAGAGGTCTCAAAAGATTCAAGATGGGTTATTAACCTCTAACAGAGAGGTTGATGACACCATACTTGAAGGAAGCGCTGAACCAACTTCATCAGACAAAACTTGGTGTGCGATGAAGATGTGGAGGATGCTTTGGATGCTATGAGCGAGGAAGAAAACTTGGCTGCTGAGGACTTTGACAACAAATCTGTTGATTCATTGACCCTCGGGCAGTTCATGGTTGACCTCAATCACATCACCCTTACACTTCCATATACTTTTGCAGCCAAGCTAAAAGAGCGAGTGGAATCATTTGAGCCACCCTCTCCTCAGGAAGTTGAAAATGTCACCGAGGAACCTCAAGAAGTAGACTCGGGTGGCAACAACTTTGATGACTCTAAGGTTATGGTCTTCACCAAACCTGATGAGAGTGCCACATGTCACATTAAGCCTTTATACATTAAGGCTCATGTGGATGGCATCCCTCTTAATAGAGTCCTTGTTGACAATGGTGCAACGGTCAACCTTATCCCTTTCTCATCTTTGAGAAAGCTAGGGAAAAGTACTGATGACTTAATCGAGTCAGATGTTACTATAAGTGACTTTTCTGGCGCCATAAAGAAGACAATGGGGCATATTGACTGCTCAGCTCACCATTGGATCGAAAACACCCCTCTCTGCATTCTTTGTAGTTGATTCTTCATCAACTGACAACATGTTGCTAGGTAGAGATTGGATTCACTCTAATTGGTGTGTACCTTCATCCCTACATCAACTCTTGATGTTCTGGAATGGTACTGAAGTTGAGATTGTCAAGGCTGATAAAAGGCCTTTCAAAGTTGAGTCTCATGCAGTAGATGTGAGATTTTACGATGGGAGTACTGGACCTATTAGGTTCATGGGTCAAGGCAAGTATGGACGACCCTACCCCATCATCTCCATTGGAGAAATCGAACAAGAGGCCTTGAAAGAGGTAATGGAAACTCTTGTGCGGCCTGATGCCTTGATCCGATTCAAGCTGCTTCCATGTGCTCCTATCATAGAAGAAGTTCTATGAGTACACAACCTGAGAAGGTTGTGTAGGCCAACGATATCTTGAAAAAGCTATCGGCATTGGCCCTAGATATGAAGCTTCAAAGCTTAGAGGATTCAACCACCCCGTCAACTAATGTGGTTAATCAAAACTTAAATGAGATCACCATGGAAGAACTTGACCATGCTCCCATGAAACTTGATGATCTCAAGGCTGAGGTGCAAGATCCCTTACTCGAGGTGAATCTTGGCACTGAGGAAGAGCCTAGGCCAACCTACATAAGTCAATTGTTGGCTGAAGAAGACAAGCTACGCTTCATAGCCCTCTTAAAAGAATATAAAGATTGTTTCGCTTGGGACTATGATGAAATGCATGGCTTAAGTCGTGATTTGGTAGAGCATCGCCTCCCAATCATGAAAGGTTACCATCCCTATCAACAACCTCCTAGGAGAATGGCTAATGATGTTGTTCTTAAAGTTAAAGAGGAAGTTGAAAGGCTTCTTAAAGCGGGATTCATCCGTACCGCAAGGTATGTTGAATGGATATCAAACATTGTTCCTAAGGTTAAGAAAAATGGTAAAATCAGGGTATGTGTTGACTTTCGTAACTTGAATGCAGCCACCCCTAAAGATGAATATCCTATGCCTGTTGCAGACCTACTTGTGGATGGAGCCACCCAACATCGAGTGTTATCATTCATGGATTTACATAGTGGCTACAACCAGATCTACATAGCAGAGGAGGATGTTCCAAAGACTGTTTTTCGTTGTCCAGGCGCCATTGGCACGTTTGAGTGGGTAGTCATGCCCTTTGGACTCAAAAATGCTGGTGCAACTTATCAACAAGCAATGAATGCCATCTTCCATAACATGATTCACAAATTCATGGAAGTATACATAGATGATGTTGTGGTAAAGTCACACAATCACTTTGACCACATTGAACATCTAAGGCGCTCATTCGAAAGAATGAAGCAACATGGCTTAAAAATGAATCCATTGAAATGTGCTTTTGGTGTTAGTGCAGGTAACTTCCTTGGGTTTTTGGTTCATCAACGAGGAATCGAGATAGACCAAAACAAGGCAAGAGCTATCCTACAAGCAAAACCACCTACTTCCAAAAAAGAGCTACAACGTTTCCTTGGACAAGTGAACTTTTTACGAAGATTCATCTCCAATACTGCTGGTAAAACCAAAGCGTTTTAACCACTGTTGAAGTTGAAAGATAAGGAAGAGTTCCAATGGGATGATAAACACCAAGAAGCCTTCGAGGCCATCAAGAAGTACTTAGCTTCGCCTCCTGTTTTAGTTCCTCCTGAGAGAAATCAACCTTTTTACTTATATATTTCAGCTACTGGTTCCTCTGTTGGATCCTTGTTGGCTCAGGATATAGGCAAAGGGAAGGAACAAGCAGTATACTACTTAAGTAGGGCTCTTACTGATGTAGAAACCAAATATTGTCCTATTGAAAAGCTTTGTTTATCACTCTATTTCGCAGCAATAAAACTTAGACATTATATGCTTTACTTTGATGTCTGCATTATTGCTAAGACTGACGTGGTTAAGTATATGCTAACCCGGCCCTTTCTTAGAGGCCGCCTGGGAAAGTGGAGCCTGGCACTAGCTGAGTTTAGTCTCAAATACATACCACAGAAAGCAGTCAATGGTCAAGCCATTGCAGACTTTTTGGCTGACCATCCTTGTCTGGATCAGGGGGAAGAATTTGATGACTCAAACTTTGTCATGGAGGTATCCTTAGTACCATGGGAATTAGAGTTTGACGGATCTAGCACCACTAATTCGGCTGGTGCTGGGGTCGTAATCATCTCTTCGAGTAATGAAATTACCATGATGGCTTTTCATCTTGACTTCGATTGTACTAACAATCAAGCCGAGTATGAAGCACTTATCATTGGCCTGGAGTTACTCAGAGAAATGAAAGTACCCACTGTACACATCAAAGGAGACTCTTTGTTGGTTATTAACCAACTTACTCGAGAGTTCAATTGTACAAGTCCATCTTTGCTACCTTACTATGCAATGGCAGTACAATTGTTGGAAAAATTTGATGATGTAAGGGTACAACATATCCCTAGGCGCCACAATGAAGCTGCAAACCTGGCTGCACAGCTTGCTTCTGGCGTTTCCTTTCTAGATGATATCTGGAGGAAAGTAATAAGTATTGAAAGGAGAAGTATGCCTTCAATATTTGCTAGGGATAATGTACTTGAAGTATACAACCTAGTACACAGACTTGATGATTGGCACCAACCCTTTCTTGATTACCTCTAACAACCATCAATAAAGGTTAGTAGGAGAATCAGGACTCTGGCTGTGCACTATACCATCTTGGCTGACGAGTTGTACCGAAAGGACTTAGACGGATCTTTAATGAGATGTCTAGGAGATGAGGAAGCTAAGAAGGTCATCAAGGACGTACACGAAGGCTTGTGTGGTGCACACCAAGCTGGAAGAAATATGAGATGGCTTATACGCCGTCATGGCTTCTATTGGCCAACCATCATGAAAGACTGCATGGAATTCGCTAAAGGATGCCAAGCTTGTCAAGCGTATGGTCCTATTTGGAGACTTCCATCAGATGAGCTACATTCTATAATAAAGCCTTGGCCGTTTAGAGGATGGGCAATCGATCTCATAGGAAAGATTTACCCACCTGCTAAGGGAGGAGTCTGCTTTATCATAGTTGCCACAGACTACTTCACCAAATGGGTGGAAGCTAAAGTTCTGAATGGCATAGTTCATAATGATATCAAGAACTTCATCAAGGAACATATTATCTATCGCTTTGGAATTCCTGAGACTCTCACCACTGATCAAGGTACCAACTTTGATGGAGAGATCACAAGGAGTTTGGAAAGAAAATTTGGCCTAAAGTTCACTAAGTCAACGCCATACTACGTGCAGGCTAATGGACAGGCCGAGACTTCTAACAAAGTAATGATAGGCATCATAGAAAAGATGATAAAAGTCAAACCTGGTAAATGGGACCGTGCATTGCCAAAAGCCCTTTGGGCATACCGCATGTCACAACGTTCAAGTACTGGGGTGAGTCCTTTTAGTCTAACATATGGACATGATGCAATGATTCCTATGGAACTCTTGGTTAAGTCAGCCAGAGTTTCATTTCAGAATAACTTGCAATGGTACGATTACAACGATGCCATGATGATTGAGCTTGAAGACTTAGATGCTTAAAGGTTGGAAGCTCTAAATCATCTGCAAGCACAAAAGAAGAAGGCAGAAAGATGTTACAATAAGAAGGTTCGCCGACGAAGCTTCGTCGAAGGTGAACTAGTATGGAAAGCTTTCTTGCCTCTCGGATCAAAGAAACGTGGAAAGTGGTCTCCCAAGTGGGAAGGACCATTCCGTATCAAGAAAGTACTTCAAAATGGTGCTTATTGGTTGGAGGATGACGATGGGGATTCCCATAAGAAGTTCATCAATGGGCGTTACCTGAAGAAGTATTACCCGACTTCATGGGAGGCAAAGTCTGACCTAAATCCTGAATTTGAATTGGAGGAGGAACCAGACAAAGTGGCTATGACACAACTCACAACCACTTGCTTCACCGAAGTGTAATGCAAACTCATACACTTCGTGGACTCAGCCACCCCAATTGCGTTCTTGTGGCTTTAAAACAAAGTCAAATATTTTTATTACTTATTAAGTAATGAGAATTTTGAAAATTTTTGCCACTAAGTACTATAGATGGCAAAATTTGGGGTCTAAGGGAAGAAACTCTATCACTAGTTTCTCTAAAGTGTTGAGGAGTTTACTTCTTTGCAAAATTTGGCCTTAGTCAAATAGAGAGGGGCGAATTTCCTGAGGATCTTTGGGCTATGTTGCCGAAAATTTCACTAAGTATTTTGGCAATTTTAGTTTCAAATAAAATCCTAAGTATTTTCTAAATCTTGGTGGTTTTATCACAAGACCATGAGATTGAAAGTAACAAGGATTTTGTTTAAGTTAAATGGCTAGAAAATAAATGAAGGCCATTAAATATTTAAAGTTGGCTAAAATCCATTGCCACCAATTCAAAACAAAACATAAATTGTTTGGAAATTGAAATAAAACAAAATCACAAAGATGGTTATTCTTCTGCACCTTTGTCCTCTTCAATAGGCTTAAGGGGAAAAGACTCAGGAAGAAGTGACCTCCACATTTCAAACTCTCTATCCATGTTGTCTAGCAGGGTTCTGAGGAAATCCCTCTCGGTGACTGATTGGACCAAAATTATGCATCTTATTATGGTCATTTTCCTATGCTTTTAGGGTATTTTATGCTTGATTATGCCTTATATTTGGTATATTTGTGTTTATAGGTGTTAAAGTGAAGAAAAGTGCAAAATCACCAATTTTGTACCTTTCTGGAGCCTTTTTGGATGATTATTTACACAAATATTTTCCAAGAACATTTTGGATGAAGAATGGAGACAATATGATCGTGATTGAAGAGCTTGAAGAGTCAATTTTATCATCATAAAATTGATTTTCAAGAGTTTGAAGCAAATGAGTAAAGTTGAATTTCAAGGCAAGAAGATATGTGAAGAAGCGTCATAACACTAGAGTACATGGGGCGCGAGGCAAACCACATGGGGTGCCAAGCATGCCACATGGGCGCCTAGCGCTAGTCGACATGCCACCAGCAACCACATGGGAGCAGGCGACCTGGGGCCTGAGAGCAACGCCCTAGGCGCACAAGCCATTGACATGGGCACCCAGGGGGAGTCGGGGGTCAGCCATGCGCGCGCCAAGCATGCCATCATGCGTGTCTTCACCTTGAAGCCTCTTCACTTGTTTCCAGATTTGGCGACCTTTCTGTATTTTGGCCATAACTTTTGATCCAGAGCTCCGTTTGAGGCAAATGAGTAGCCGTTGGAAAGCTAACTCCAATATCTACAACTTTCGTGTTTTGGTCGAAACCCAGTTCGAACGTTTTCATGGACGAAAATGCCCCTGAAGTCAGCGGACAGAAACTGTCTTGGGCCTGTTTTGCGGGATTAATCCAATTGAGCCTAAATTCTTATTTGGACTACCTTGAAGACTTGGAGAGCAGCCCAGCACGTCCTTAGGGTTTGTTTAGCTCTAAATTAGCCCTAAGCCACCCTCTATAAATACCCTCTTAAGTCTAAAATCCTAGTAACCAACCTAGCATAGAACAACTTACACACATCTTTTCTCTAGGTTTTGGCGATTTTGGAGAGGAGGCAGCCGCCGGCCTCTAGCATTGTAAGTCTCTCATGGATTGCTTGCAATCCATGAGTAGCTAAACTTTTATACTTCTTTTCCTTAGGTACTTTTGATCAATGAATCTATGGTGAGACTTTTGTTAATAATTTGAGTTTTTTCCGTTTGAATATGTTTCTTATCTCTATACTTCATCTTATGTGTTCATACTTTGATTGATTTGGTGTACAACATATCTTGAGATTTATGAATGCTATAGTTAGATTCAAGTAGCTTGAGTCAAGCTCAAGTTGGTCCAAGTAACAATTGTAATTCTAGGAGTCCTAGGTTCAATGGGATATCAAACCTTGTTGAAATCTTTAGGCCGAGATGGAAATTGACGTAGGCAAGTTTGGTATTGATTTATCATGCATTTGGATTAATAAAACCTAATGCTTGTTATATGAAGGGCTGAAACCATAGATTATAACATTTGAGGTTAATTGTCAGCGAGATGCGGGTTAATCTTCTTAGCATGTTGGAATTAGCATTACGTCTGTTCCTATACCAATTATTCAAATGGAGTTGTTTAAGATATTAAGAGGATTACTTTGTTTCAAGGAAAGTTGATGTCTACGTCTTAGGCTATATACCGATTTGGGGTAATTTATGATTCTTATTGATTGCAATCTAAGCCAAATTTATGTTTAGTGTCTATGATCCATGATTCACTTGATAAAAGTAGTTGCCTAAAGGAGAAGAAGTATGTTTTTACTCATTGTTTTTCTTAAATTCTATTTTAGATCTTTAGTTTAGATTTCTTTTAATTGTTTTCTAGTTTAATTAAACTATTTTGAAAAATCTAAAAATATCTTTTCTAGGTTAGAATTTCTTTTGTAAGATTTAACTTTGATTCGTACCTTCCCTGTGGATTCGACTCCTACTTGCCCTAGCTATTTGTTATTGGTTTGTGGGGAATTATCTTGTGATTTGATCAACGACCGGTCAGTGACAGTGGTTAGATATTCTTCTTTTTCCTTAAGAAGAATATTAGCTTCGCAATAAAGGTCTTCACACTTTTGATTGCAAGGAGCCTCACGATGTTGAGCAAGCTTCGCCTTCTCAAGTTGAAGAACTTTGACTTTTGCTAAATAGTCATTGATCTCAGCATCGATGGCTAGTTCTCTCTCTGACGGCACCACGGAACTATATAAGGCAGATGCCTTATTATCCAAGGACCTCTGACGCGCCTTGTACCTTTTCTCCTTCGCATTGAATTGATCAAAGAGGCTTTGAGTTTGATTATACCGTAATAGGAAGTCATCAAACAACCTTGGAAAATGTTTCCAGAACTGAGCCTCATCACTATCAATCTCGAGAGAAAGGGACCAAGCTTGAGCATGAGAATAGATGGTTTTCTTCTGATAAAGAAGGATTGCCACATTCACCTTTGATGTGAACTCACAAAGCTCATCATAAGCTTCTTTGAGTCTCACATCGGAAGGAACTTCAACACTGTCTCTCGAAGAAATTCCAGTATCTTGAGGAAGGATCCTGGAGATATGCTCTTTGAGGATCTTACACCTCTGTACAAAAGGAACCTCCTTCAGGGGTGAAGGCAATGTTGAAGATAAGTTCGCTTGGTCAGAACATAAGATGATAGGGATCTCACTCCTATTGTCTGCATCATTGACTAAGATAGGCATAGGAAAAGAGGATGCAGCTTCATGAATAAACACGGGATGTGTTTCTTGTTGATCGGAAAGTAAGGCCTCCAAGTCTATCACAAGGTCACTATTACTTGGTTGCTCCATCATGTTCATGTCACCTACAGCAAAATCTTCATCCATAAGGAGAGAAACGGCCATTGTGATGGCTGAACCCTTGGAACTATCCCTTTGGTTGAGATGGGTGGTAAAATTTGGAGACACAGGCAAGGGAAGATCGGCACTTCCAGACTCAGATTGAGTTCGAGATTGTGCCTCCTGGGAAATAAGCTCTTGAGAAAGAGAGGCCTCCTCAAATTTTTAGACAATTTTCTTTCTCTTTGATAAGGATTGAGGTAAACTCTTTCCATGAGATGAGGAAGGACGTTTCTGCACTACTGACTTGGCTATTGAGCCCATCTTGTTGGCATCCTTCTTAGAAGGGATATAAACATCACCTGCAAGAAGCAAAGTCAGTAACAAGCTTTGGAATCTTTTCTAAAGTAAAAGCAGAATTTACCATGGGGAAAATGAAGTCTAGTAGCGATGTTAGAAATATCTTCATTTCCAGTCCTTTCTCAGATCTCTAACCACCAAGTAATGAAGTTTGGAGTAGCTTCAGGATCGAAAGGAGGAATGAAAAATTCGGCCTCCTGACGATGCCTTTGAGCAAACTCGTGAGATTTCTTGGAGAAAGCCTCATCATGAATAAAAAAGGTCTTGTGTGACAACACTTGTTCCTTGAGAAGTGAGGGGGCGAGGGTATCTGTTGTTTGAAACCAAGCTGCCGACCGAATAAGGGAGGACAGTATGCCTCAAACACAGACTTGGCTCTAGCACCAATCTCAACTCCAAATGGGAGGTCAATGGGTAAACAAAAGTTCTTCCATGCTTGTTTCACAATGTCAGCACTTTCGCTAGAAGGCGATTCTTGGAACCACAAGGGACCAAATGGCCTCTTAGCATAAAGGAAGAATCTTTGATCTTTCATTTTCCATAAGTATTGGAAGACTGCATGTGCATCAGTATTCACATGAATAAGCCCACTATATAGGTTCCCATAGCATCGTGTGCTAAGGGAAGCTGAGTGGCGAACAGGAGACAACTGAGGGAAGTACATCCATGCCCACACTTGGAGGATCCATAAAGGACCATGAATACCTTTATCCACACTCTGAGTGATATTGAACAGCCCAAGGTACAGAGCACCAAGCACGAGTTGGCCAAGGGCTAATCTCTTCCCTGAAGCCATAAGTTTGGCAAGGTGAAGATATTCAGCATGGCAACTTCGTGAAGGTGGGCATACCATGAACTTGCATATCAAACAGAGCATGAAGGCAGTGATCTCTTTGTCCTCAAGAGGGGCATAAAGAGACTTCGCATGCTCATTAATGTATCTGGTGTAAAAGAGTTTGTCACCAGGAGAAAAGGAGTAAGATTGCTCCTCATCCTTGGTAAGGGTAGTGATGCATGAAATCCATTCCCCATCCACAGGGAGTCCTGTGATAGAAACCATGTCAAGAAGGGTTACTAACATTGGACCGCATGGGAGGTGAAAGTAGTTCCAACACCTGTTCCAGAATGAGATAAGGGAGGCAAGCAAAGCACCATCGTAAGAAAATTCCTGCTTAGATGACAAGACAAATGTTAATAAGTCTTGTTCTCGCAGCTTTTCTTCACGATGTGTGACTATGCGATCTACCCAACCACACCATTCAGGTGAGCAACAAGCCTAGGAAGCTATTTTACCTACCCACTTGCGGAAGTCAAAACCATCACCTTGAAGAGGAAGCATAGCACTCCAGTGTAGAGGGAAATACTCATTCATCTCATCGGAGGGCATGTTAGTGAAATAAGGTGTGAGGGCATCTTGAGGGAATCTAATCTCATCATAGGCCCTCTCAACCAATCCTTTCACTATGTCAAGAGTTCTCTCTTCATTAGAATTCTTTGAGGCTACAAAACGAAATTAACAAAGTTGTTAGTACAAATTTTGTTAATAAGTTGGTGAAACTTTAATTTTTACCACCTAAAATTATTTCATAATTTTTACTTTGGCAAAAATACTAATTATGGCTGCCAAATATTAATTATGTTAATAATTTTTAGAAAATTAAACCTAATTTTTGGCCATAAGGCCGAAAACCTTAATTGCGTGCCATCCAAATTGCAATTTTTGCAATTAAGGACATGGCAAACTAGGGTTTAGGCTTACAACCAAAATTAAGTTTCAAATATTTGGAATTTAGTTTAACTAAGCCTAAACCTAATGTTTAATTTTGGCAAAGTTCATCAATTAAGTCAAAAATAACAAAATTAGGAAAATTCCAACCCTACAAGTACACGTGCAAACCGCACAAATTGCAAATTTTGCAATTTGGGGCGCGGTGAGCTAGGGTTTTGGAATTCTCAAAATTAGGTTATCTTCATGACCTAATTAACTCACTAAACCCACTGATTTTTGGCTTAATTAAATAATTTTTGCCAAAATCACAAAAACCCTAATTCACCAAGCGAGCTAATTTGCCGCCTATGTTGCAATTTTTGCAAAGAAGGACTCGGCTCATTAGGGGTAGCTTGGTTCATTAAATTGGGTTTATATTCATGTGATATAACCTAATTTTATGGGTTTAACCTACTGATTTTTGGCTAATTTAATCAATTATGCCGAAAATTACAAGAAAATTACAAAACCTTAGGGACCTAACCGCATACCACCTAAAGTTTTGCTAAATTTTGCAAACAAGCCTGTTGTATGCTAGGGTTTGTTGTCCTTGTTTAATTAGGTCTGTTCTCCATCCAATTATTACCTAATTTCATGAGGAAACACTTAATCCTAATCAATTTTGGCTAAACCCTAATCCTAGGCCGAATTGGACTTGGTAAATTGGCCAATTAAGGTCGATTTTACCAATTAGGGTTAGGAAACCCTAATGTCGACTCCAACAGCCCTATGTCGACATGGCTAACTTGTTTCATGCTTGGTATTCAAGTATTCATGCAGCAACATGTTAAGCTAAAGATCTATGGCAAAAATTAAGCCTAAGGCCGAAACTAGTATGGTTTTAGCTAGGGTTTTTTGCCAATTTCTTAACCTAATTAATTTGGTTCTTACATCAAATTAATTAACTATTTTCCAGCAGCTACATTGCTTAAAAACCACCATTAAAGTCGACACACACAAGATCTAAAGCTAGGGTTTACGGCATGGAAGGAAAATTGATGAATTTAAATTCAAAAATTGAAATTTCATGAAGTAATTACCTTGCTTGTGTGCCGATTTGGGATCAATCACCATGGGATCCATGCTTGGCATTGTTTGTGCCGAATTGAAGCTTCCATCAAGAGAGTTTGTTCCAAACTTATTAGCCCTTGCCAATGATTGAGAAGCATTCATGAACAAGGAGTTGCAACTCAAGTTATTTGGCATGGATGGAGGCTTTGGTGGTTGATTTTTGCTTTGATCCTTGGAGGCCATTGGAGCTTGAAAAGAGGCTGTAATTTTTGGCTATATAGAGTTCCAAGGGTTAAGGTTGACGGTTTGGAGGAAAATAGAGGAAAAGATTTTGGCCCAAGACCAATTTCCTTATATACAAGCTCAAGCCTTTTAAAATCAAAGACTTAAGCTTAGGGGGGCATTGTTTATACCTCAATTTAAAATTGAGGGTAAATTGGTCTTTGCATATATTAGATCAAGATGAGTGGTCAGGATTTAATCAGAAATCCTAATGAAACTTAGTTTCTATACCACCCTGATTCTATCAGAATTAGGAGAAAATCTTGCAATTAATGAATAAAGGCCAAAATTAATAATTAAATTAATTAATAATAATTATTTATGGAATAATTATCATTAATTACTCCCTATGTGCCGCCCCTACCTATAGGGATGTGGTGCAGCAAGTCTCAAGGGTGCAGCTTCCTTAGATACAGCAACTCGATACCTCAGGTAGAGAGTAAGGAAGGGAGTTGTATGCTACCTGACCATGCAGGTGGGAGATATATCATGGAATAAAATAATCTAAGTCTTTCCCATACCCAGAGAAGGCTGCCCTATGCCTATCATAGTTATAGGATGCAGTCTCCTCATCCCTTGCACTGAGGAGGCAGAGAGTAAGAGAGTAACATCAAGAGAAGCACTTACTAAACTAAGGGAGGTGATCAGACCAAAATTATGCATCTTTTTATGGTCATTTTCCTATGCTTTTTGGGTATTTTATGCTTGATTACGTCTTGTATTTGGTATATTTGTGTTTATAGGTGTTAAAGGGAAGAAAAGTGCAAAACTACCACTTTTGTGCCTTTTTGGAGCCTTTTTGGATGATTATTTACACAAATATTTTCCAAGGACAATTTGGAGGAAGAATGGAGCCAATATGATCGTGATTGAAGAGCTTGAAGAGTCAATTCTATCATCATAAGATTGATTTTCAAGAGTTAGAAGCAAAGGAGCAAAGTTGAAATTCAAGGCAAGAAAACATGTCAACAAGTGTCATAGCACTGGAGTACATGGGTCGCAAGGCAAACCACATGGGTCGCCAAGCATACCACATGGGCGCCCAGCGCTAGTCGAGACAAGCCAGCAGCACCACATGGGAGCAAGCGACCTGGGGCCTGAGAGCAACGCCCTGGGCGCACAAGCCATCTACATGGGCGCCCAGGGGGAGTCGGGGCTAGCCATGCGCGCGCACCAGCAAGCACTCCGCGTGTCTTCACCTTGAAGCCTCTTCACTTGTTTCCAGATTTGGCGACCCTTCTCTATTTTGGCCATAACTTTTGATCCAGAACTCCAAATGAGGTAAATGAGTAGGCGGTGGAAAGCTGACTTCAAGATCTACAAGTTTCGTAGGTCGAAGCCCAGTTTTGCCGTTATCGTGGACGAAAATGCCCCTGAAGTTTCTGCAGACATGCTGGACCTTGGAAAGCCCATGAATCAAGCCCAAGATGATATGATAAACCCTAATTCGGTACTAAGAGATAGCCCAGACCTGGAGGACGACTTTAGACCCAATTAAAGGTGGTTTAATGAGCTTATTACTATCTTGTCCTAGGTTAAATTAGCCCTAAGTCTCTAGTATAAATAGCCACCTTTTCTCTCTAGAAAAGGAGAGTTGGCGATTAGGTTGAAGATTGGAGCAAGGAGCCGCCGGCCATACTCTAGGTTTTTCTATTCCTTTTGATGGCTACTCAATTCATGAGTAGCTAATCTTTTATTTCTCCAATGTAGAATCTTATTGATCTCTTGAAATGTAATTTATGGGGAGACTTTTATTCTTAATAATTTGATTTCCACTTGAATATGTTTCTTATCTCTATACTTCATTTTATGTATTTATATTTTGATGGATTTGGAGGCCTACTTATCTTGATAATATAAATGCTAAAGTTAGATTCAAGTAGCTTGAGTCAAGCTAAAGTTGGTCCAAGTAACAATTGTAATTCTAGGAGTCCTAGGTTCAATGGGATATCAAACCTTGTTGAAATCTTTAAGCCGAGATGGAAATTGATGTAGGCAAGTTTGGTATTGATTTATCATGCATGTGGATTAATAACACCTAATGCTTGTTCTAGAAAGGGGTGAAACCTGGGTCAGAACATTAGAGGTTAATTGTCAGCGAGATGCGGGTTAATCTTCTCAGCATGTTGGAATTAGCATTACGTCTGTTCCTATACCAATTATTCAAATGGAGTTGTTTAAGATATTAGGGAGATTATTTTGTTCTAAGGTAAGTTGAAGCCTATGTCTTAGGATATATACTACTTTAGAATGATTTATGATGCTTGATTGATTGGCAATTAATATCAAATTCATGTGTTGTGTCAATGATCCATGTTAATATCGTTAAGGGTGAAATAGATTCTATATTGGAGGTTTTCTTTACATAGTTGATTATTCAGTTTATTCTGCTTTTAATTTAGTTGTTAGTTTTAATTTAAAATTATCAAAATCTCTTCTTCAATTTACTCTCTCTTTAACATAATTAATTAGTGAAGAAATTATCCTCTCTCCCTGTGGATTCGACCCCTACTTGCCCTAGCTAGTAGTTATTGGTTTGTGGGGAATTATCTTGTGATTTGATCAACGACCGATCAGGAGGTGTGAGATATTATCACTCACCACCCTCATACATGACCACCCTAGTATAGTGGTCAAGTTGTCCCTGCTAGTAGTACTCCCCTAAGAGGCAAACTTGCATTTTGTTCATTTAAGGACAAAAAGGCAAGGTCAAACGCAGTAGTACTACCTAGGGGGTGCGGTTCCAAGAAGGGGTTTTACCATGATGTTCCTTGATACACATAGGTCATCTAGGTGAAATTTCATCTCAAATAGACTTAGCATGAAAAACTTATACTAGTTTTTCAGTTAAGGACAGTTTGAGGAGTCAAACCAACTTCTCTATGCTAGAGAGTTCGGTTTTACTTAGATTTTTTCCCATAACTTTATGGTGATAATCTAAGTCTACTGGTGGAAAATCAGCTTCGTTGGACCTAGAATGAAAAAAAAAAAAACTTATGCTCAGGGAGAGAAACCTAGTTCACCATCAAGGGGAGCTCAGTTTTACTTAGAAGTTTTTCCATAGTCTTATGTGGATATTCTAAGATCCTTGGCAAAATTTCAGCTCATTCAGACTTAGAATGAAAAACTTATGCTAGTTTTTCATTTAAGGACAGTTTGAGGTGAGAAGCTCGGTTTACTATGAAGGATGGCTCAGATCAAGCCAAGATTTTAACCATAACCTATGGCTGATATACGAATCCTACTGATGAAGTTTGAGCTCAATCCAAGTTCATTTGAAACTCTTAAATCTTCTTCAGTTAAGGACAAAAGATTAGTGGCGACTCCTCTTTTCCAAAGTCGTTTCGGCAGGCTCCCCCGGACCCGGACGTTTCGACAATTAGGAAAGAACAAAAAGTTAGATATTATATAACCACTATTTATTTGAACACATACCCCACTTCATAGTTAATTATGTATTTGATATTCAAAATTAATATATAAAGGGACATGTATCAACTTTTTCACCCCGTATATGCAGTTTACTAAATTTCACCGATGTTGAATTGTAATAAATCTAATAATAAAGATATTAAATAAATTTAAAAATTAAATATTAAAAAAAATTCCAGGCTGACCTAACTGATTCGAGTTCTAAACCCGAATGACCAAAAACTCGAGTAACCTGAGGCCAAAACCCGGACACGCTTGACCCTAGACCCAGCAGACCCAACTCCCGAATGACATGAACCCAGATGAGTCGAAACCCGAATGACCCAAGAAAATTACCTGACTTATTTGACTTGGACCTAGATGACCCGAAACCCGTCAAACCTGCCCGATTGACTCCTCTTTTTACATTAAACTACCAATACACACTCACAATAATTAAATTTTAAATAAATTTTTAACTTAATTATTTTAAAAAATATGAATAATTAATAATTAGACAACTTATATTAACTTTTAAACTTGATAATAATACTTTTATATTATAATTGAAATGTGTCTAATTTTTATATTATAATTGAAAAAATAATATTATTATAATTTTTATATTATAATTTTTATATTATAATATTATTTAGTTTATATTATAATTGAAATGTGTCTAATTTTTTAAAATTAAAACTGTAAAAATAAATATTTATAAAAATATTGAATTTAATTTAGTAAAAAAAAAGAATTTTTAGTAGATTAACCGTAAAACTTTATTTCTAAAAAAACTGTATAATTTAAAAAATGTTAATATTTTTAAAAAAATCTGATATATCTAAGTTTTTTAATTAAATTAGTAAAATGATAAAATAAAATTGTATAACGATATTAGATTTATATAAATAAAAAATAGAGTTTTTAGTTGAGTAAAACTATAAAAGTTTATTTAAGAAATACTAATATATAAGTTTTTTATTTAAAATAGTAAAATGGTAAAAATTAATTAGTTTTGAGGATATTAGATTTAATTAAATAAAAATAGAGTTTTTAGTTGAGTAAAATTATTAATGTTTAAACAATGGCATTTAAGAAATATATTCGAAAATAAGGGTATAATGGATGATTCAAAAGTTTTACAAGAGGTTATACTTTTTAATACAGTATAGATACAGATAAAATTTTTGTGAAAAAAAAAGATATAGATATAATTTAATCCTTAAACTTTAGTTCTTCTACTATCAAACATTTCTATACTCCAAATACGGCTAAATTCGCAATTTAGGTATTAACGTTTGCCGCAAGTTACAATTCAGGTACTGCCGTTAGCATTTGTGTCAATTGAGATGCTAATGTTATCGTATTGGGTCAAAACAGGTCAAATTTGCCCACATCAGCAGTGTGTGAAGGAAACGCGTTATGACGTGGATGACACCTCTGACGTGGATGATACGTGTATGCCACGTGTATGCCAACCTAATTTCATAATTAAATTATGTAAAAATATTTTAAAAAAATCACTTTTTTTTTTAAAAAAAAATCATCTTTAGTCACTCTTTACCAAAAACACCAATTTTCTATACATTCATTCCAAAATAAGATCAAACCCCTTTATTCTTATGAACTCATCATGAACACTAAGAACATTAAAAAAAAGTTTCAATTTTCTTTTATTTTATATCCCACTGCACAATCTTCTTATCACTCATTCCTGCTAAGAGAACATTCTGCTTGTCTTCATCCGGGTTAAGCTTAACTACATAAGGAATCTTCCCAGTCGAGAAAGTTGAAATAACCTGCCCAGTTTCAGTATCCCAATACTTGATGTTCTTATCATATCCAGCAGTCAAAAATTTTGTACCATCATTACAGAATGAAATATCTCTTACTGCCTTTGAATGACCCATGTAAGTCCTCGTACACTTGCCTGAGTTGAACACATCCCATATCTTCACTTTAGAAATTCAAACATAGAATCAAGAGAAAATCAAAATCAAAACCATTCTTTTCAAGCTCTCTTTTCCCAAATCGGGAATGCTTTGAAACTGAAACTGGACACAACGTTCAGTCTTCAATTCAAACTCGTATTCCTTTGGTCTTCAAACACAGCTAAACCAAGTCTAGACTTTGCTAACATAAGAATAACGGAACCAACTCGGAAAAATGCAAATAAATACTGTAATACACACAAGGTTCACCAACATGAATAAATTCATCATATTTGAGTCGAAACAGGAAAGCAACTTTACTGAGTTTTATATACAATAAAATTAGAATAAGAATAGAGTATTGATGATAAAACACCGTCGTTTGAAAGAATCAATCTGACTTGGAACTAGAACATAAAAGCGACGCCGCTGCTTAGGAAACTAAGATTTGTCTTGAAATCCTGAGAGATCTCATCCATCCAACTTTGATTCCAAATCTTTAAAGTCTCAAAAATGGAATTTAAGGATGCCTTAGACAGACTTACATTCATTCCATCCAACTTTGATTCCAAATCTTTCTAATTGCTTCGAATCAAATTGATAATCTCTGCAACTTGCCTTCGACTCGGATTTAGCCCAGAAGATGTGAAGCTTCGAAACCACCGAAAGTTATATACTTTGAAACTTTGAGAAGATGGGTTTGCTGTGGAAATCAATGAGGAAGAATACCCAGTTGAGGAAATGGAAGAAGTTGAAGAATCTGAGGGAGGATTGGAGTGAAACTGGTGGAACCAGAACGTTGGAGGCAGAGAGGGAATAGAAGACAGCAAGGAGAAGAAGAAAATAGGAAAAGAAGGAGCTGAAGAAAATAGGCGACGCTGGTTTGTAAAATAGGGGCTAGGGTTTCGATGTAAGGGATGAGTATGAAGAAGGAGAAGAAGAAAATAGGGAGAAAAAAAAGAAACCAAAAAGAAAATAGAAAGATTTAAGGTAAAACGGCCCTGTATTATTTTTTTCTTTTTATCATTTTCTGTAAAAAATAAAAAAATTAGTTTTTCCTTTTTTTTTAATGTCATCTGGTAAAAGAAATCCACATGGATTTACTCACGCGTTGAAATTAGCGCGTGTTTTTTAAACAGACGGGACCGTCTGATTTTAACCTGATTTGACATAGAACGATAACGTTTGAATCTAAATTGACACAAAAAGTAACATTAGTACCTGAATTGTAGTTTGCGGCAAACGTTATAACAAATTGCGCATTTAGCCTCCAAATACTATTTAGTAGGTTTCACCAAAAAAAAAATACTATTTAGTAGGAGTTGGGCTTTATTTAAAATTAAAAGAAACTGAAATTGAAGCCCACAAAGCAAATGGGCCAGATTTTTGTAAGCTGGTAATAATAAACCCTCCTCTGACTAAAAAGCTCTGGAACAAAATTTCCCACTTGCTCATTGCAATGGCGGAAGAAAAGAAAGGAAACTCTGCACACAGCACAAGAGCGTTACGATTGCTTCTGCTTCTTCTGCTTTAGCTTCAGCTTCAATTTGTTCCTCCGCTACTTAAAAAAGTTGGATTAATTTAAATTATCGAAGTATCAGTCTTTCACTCTCCTCTCCTTTTCGCAAATTCTCCATTCACTTAAAGCCGCTTTTCTCAGGTATAGCTCTTTGTTTTTTCTTCGAACCGTAATGATTAATGCTGGAAAATACCTCTACTAGGAATAGGATATCTGAAACCATTATAGGATTCGGAAATTTTCATTTACTCGAGAATTGATCATTCATTTTTTTTTTCTAAAATATTTATTGAAATCAATGCTTTGTTGAAACTACATTGTTTGTTATACTGTTGATTACTCGGATTTTATATTCAGATTTTTTTTTTTTTTTGTGTTTTGTTTCTTTGCTTTTATGATTTACCTTTTCTCTGGTGGTTATTTTCATTTTGTGGAGAATTCCTCTCCAATGTGCCTGATTAGATAGTGAAAGAACAGTATTGAAGCAAGTTTCTTGGAGCATTAGGGTTTTAATCTAGGTTTATTTAAGCCTGCCATATCATTTTTCTTGGAAATAATTTCTGATACTTTTTTTTTTCTTCTAGTTTTTGTTATTTTTTACAACTATTTTATTAGGAACTCTTCAGTTGGAAATTGTCCTCGAATTTCAGTCTAATAGAGAATGACCATTAATTTTACAATTTTTGGGATGACTTTGGAGAAAAAGAAACTATGTTGCGTCTATATAAAGTGATCTTTGATACAGTGATAATGATTATGATCATACTTCTAAGCAAAATTAAATCCAGCTATACTGTCTTGCTTTGCTTTGTTCCATTATTTCCTTTGTTTTGTTTGTTTATGTTTGACATGCAAGTGCTGAACAGAGTAAATAAGGTTGGTGTCATAGCAAAGCCAATGATGCTGCATATTTTAGAGCATCTGTTGCTTTACCTTTGGTCTTTTGACAAACACTGCAACTTGAACCATGAAATATCAAAATTCTGACTGAGTTAACTGACTAAGTTTACATTTATGTTTATTTTGACTTTTTCTTGCTTTTACTATGTTGTTAGGCTGTATGTGATTGATTATAGAATATAGAGTATACCACAAGTGCTTTTTATGAGAAATTTATTCTCTGGAATTGTTAGTTCATTTCTTTTATATTCTATTTCCTGTAATGACCACAAAAGTAGGGATTTACTCTTGGTTTTATCAAGTCGATGTCTCTGTGGTAAGGTGAGAGCTAGCTATACTCATCATATTTCCTGCCGCTGAGAAAGAGATAAAGTGCATGTAAAGTTTATACATCTTTAAAAGGCAGCATAAAATATGTTGCAGAAAGTGCTAGAATGGGATTGTTGGTAAGTGTTTAGAATAAGGATATTCTGTTAGGACCTTACTTTAATCCGTTAGTCCTGTATCAAATAAGCAGACACAAGTGATATCCAAGATGTCGCTTCTAATAAGAAACATTTTTCTTCTATCTTTGCATTGTTTTCCCAGCCTCTATTACACATTTTAATACTGGAAACTTTTGGCCTACTTTATAAGGCATGATTGTTGTTTCGTTTCTAGACACACTCTTTCTCTTGGTAGATTGCTTTTCTGGACTCTTAGTTCCAATGAACGGGGGATCAATTCCTAGCATACTCAATTACCAAAAGAGAAAGAAAAGAAAAGAAATCAAGATACAAATGCCGAGGGGCACGCTTTGCCACTTGTTGACCACTTCCTTTTCTGCTGTCAATTCAGTATTTTGGAGTTATGCATGGTTGTGAATCCTCTACTTTCTATGGAAGAATTTTTGTTGTTCAAATCCTTCTTTAGTGGTTTTGAATGATTGACTTCTTTCTCTTCATTTCTTTAGAATTGGGTCTGATTGATTCTGCAATAGCTGCTTGCTGTGGGTTGTGAGGCATAGTGCTAGCTATTTTTCTCCTTTGTTGCTAAGGCACCAAATTAAGTGACGCATTGAAAGATGGGATTAGTAATCAAGAGGAAGTAGAACATTTCATTTTTGAGGTGGTGATAAGGTGATGTAACTCTTTGTATGTGGTGGAAACACATTTGAATACTTCATGGTTTCTTGTCCAGAAAATCGTTTTGTGGCTGTAATGCCATCACTTCATCTTTTATAGATTCTGTTCTTTGGTCAAGGAGATTAGCTTTGAGTCTTTTGGATGTTGTTTGGGATGGTTAACTCCTAATCTGTTGCTTTAACCCTGCACTTTTGTGCTTGGGTAGGTTAGAATCTTGCAGCATTATTGTTTTTGCTTCTCCACATGTGCTGATGAGTAATCTGTGTCTTCTAAGTGCAGAGGCTAGTTTTCTCATGGAAAGCTCTGATGATGAAAAGGATGGGGTCTATTATATGCCAAAAGAACTGGGTCATAGTCTTGCATCTAATGGTACAAAGTTTGTAGATGAGGTACTTAATGGAAAGAGTGAGCGCTGTTTGGAAAATTTTCGCATGGATAAGCCAGTGTTTTATAAATTGTGTGACATCCTGCAAGGCAAAGGCCTGCTTCGCCATACAAATCGTATCAAGATCGAGGAGCAATTAGCCATATTCTTGTTCATAATCGGCCATAATCTACGGACTCGGGCTGTTCAGGAGTTATTCAGATATTCTGGGGAAACCATCAGTCGTCATTTCAATAATGTTCTGAATGCAGTTATGGCTATTTCATTAGAATTCTTTCAGCCTCCAGGGTCTGATGTTCCACCAGAAATCTCACAAGATCCCCGATTTTATCCATATTTCAAGGTACTTCTAAATAATGTTGTTTTAGAGCCATCTATTTCCTGGTCTCTTCCATCTTATTTTCAACTACTTTTGGCAGGATTGTGTGGGAGCAGTTGATGGCATTCACATTCCAGTTATGGTTGGTGTAGATGAGCAAGGACCTTTCCGGAATAAGAATGGATTACTTTCACAGAATGTTCTGGCAGCTTGTTCATTTGATCTTAAATTTCATTATGTCCTAGCTGGTTGGGAAGGTTCAGCATCAGATCTGAGAGTTCTAAATTCAGCACTTACTAGGCGTAATAAGTTGCAAGTACCTGAAGGTATTACATATTCTCTTCACAAAGATTCGGCAGTTCTTTTATTTTTCTGGATGCAGAATCAATTGACATATTTGCATATTGTTTGAGAAATCTAGCTTTTTTTATTAAGCAAAAGCTTATTGTTGAAGGCCGAGTAATGTTTGAATAAAAGTAATTTGTTAACAAATAAAACCAATATTAGCAAGATTAATTCATACTGAACTAAAATTAGAGTTTTTGCAGCTTATGACTGTCAAATTTGAAGTTTGGAGTCTTCGAAAAATAGAATATAGCCAGTTTTGTATCCAAATGTAACCTTTTCCTTTAGGATTCGGGAAAAAAAAAGAAAAAAAAAAGAAAAGAAGAAAGAAGAGTAACAAACACGTTAATTAAAGTGTGCTGTCTGTTACTGCCTAAAGTTCCAGTTTTAGTTGTTACATGAAATTTTTTCAATGATGCAGGGAGATACTACCTTGTGGACAACAAGTATGCAAATATGCCAGGCTTCATTGCCCCATATCATGGTGTCCCCTATAACTCAAATGAAATTCCCAGTGGTTATCATGCCCAAGATGCCAGAGAGCTATTCAATCAACGGCAGTTCTTGTTGCGAAATGCTACTGACCGAACTTTTGGGGCCTTAAAGGAACGGTTCCCTATTTTGATGACAGCTCCTCCTTACCCATTACAAACACAGGTGAAATTGGTAGTAGCAGCATGTGCATTGCACAACTACATCCGTAGGGAGAATCCAGATGATGTAGTTTTTAAAATGTATGAACAGGAGACTATTCTACAGATAGATGAGTCGTTGCCTCCATTAGAGGGGGAACAGGCAATGATGCGCATTGATACCCATGATCTGGAGGTTGGTTTTGAAGCTGAACAACTAGAACTTAGTGCACAGTTAAGGGATTCTATTGCCACCGAAATGTGGGATGATTATATTCGTGATTTAGCGGCCATGTAGATTGATTCATTGTGGCTTTAAAATTAGGCTAGTCTCGGAAAATTTTCTCCAACAATGACCATATACTAGATTGGATTTCACATTTTGATTGTACATTGGTCACTTGGTTTATACAATAGGAATATATTAGCAGTAGCAGGTGTATCGGTCCCATGATGTTTTGTGCAAGTCTATGATCAACAGTGACTTTTGTGTTGAATATTTATATTCTTCCATGAAAGAACTAACTTGGTTTGATGTAGGAGCTGAGTAGCTGCTCTTTTCCCTGACAATCTCTTGCCAATTTTGCTTCTTTTGCTCTTGATTGATTTTCTTTTTCCTTTGTATTTGTTGCTGTCGTGATTTGGTTAATTAATACTTAATATTTTTATCTTTGCCTTTCAAAAAATATAATCTATGTTTGGCAAGAGGGAAAATAAAGACGAGTTGAAAGAAAATAATTAGGCCCGACACATTCCACTTACTAGCCCCCATGCCAAGGGCCAGGCTTTTTTTTTTTTAAACCATTTAAAAAGAAATTACTCCATTTTTTTTTTGATCCGAAAATTACTCCATTTTAAAGAAAGAGAAAAAGGGGTTAGCCGCAGATAGTTTTGCTAAGATACGCGGTGGGTGACTCAACGTCTTGACACAGACACTCGACTCGACACCTTCTTGCAGCCCAAGGACTTTGCCTTTTATAACAACTTCCTTTGCCAGTTATGGCGGCTTAAGCCCCTGCCAACAACTCATTTTCTAAACAAGGCTATTTTTTTCCCATCGGAATTGGGGTTTTTGATTAAAGGAAACAAATGGCCTCAACCAACTCTGAAAATGGTTCAAAAAATGAAGCTCCAAGCTCAAGTGAAGCAGAGCAGCAGCCTCAGATTCGAATGCCGACTTTAGAGGAAGTTCGTGCTCAAGAAGTTTGGAATAATTGTGCTGTTCGTAGTGTTGCTAGTGGAGTTATAGGTAATTCCCTATTTCCTTTTTCCTTTTCTTTTTACAATCATTTATACTATATCTTTTCATAGGTTGATATGAAATCTAAAGAGCAGAAGAGCTACACAGTTTCTTTCTTTTTTTTTTTTTTTTAAATTAAGACTTTAAAATTGTTTCTTTGTTCCTTGATTATTGGAATAGGGCAATAAATTTTTTTTTTGCTTTGCAATATTCAATCTTCTATTCCATTTATACAAGGGTTTAAGGAAGGTTTTAGGGTTCTAAAGTGTGATCCTTTATTAATACTTGCAGGAGGAGGGTTTGGATTGTTCATGGGGATGTTGTTGGGTGCAGTAGATAATCCTTTAATGCAAGAGCAAATGACTGGTAGGCAACAATTGGTTTATCACGCCAAGCAAATGGTGCGAAAAAGCTGGAGTTCTGCAAAAACATTTGCAGTTATGGGCGTAATTTTTTCTGCTGTTGAATGTGTTGTTGAGAAGGTAGTAAAAAGAAAGCTAGAAATCAAAATTTTAATATATTTATTTTACAAATGAAACTGGAAACTAGAATTTCTTATGTGCTTACTTGCATTGGATGTTTTTTTCTTAAAGTCTCGGGCAAAACATGACACCACAAATACTGTTGTTGCTGGTTGTGTTACTGGGGGAACTATGTCAGCAAAAGGTATCTACTTTCTAACTGTTCTTTCGATACTAGTTGTAATGTTTCTATGATTTTAGCAATTATTTGTTAAGGGTGTATACTTGTGCTGATCTCAGTAAATACTTGCTACTGGACACTCTACTATTAGAGAATTAGTAGTGAGAACTCTTAGGAGTCTAAGAAATGGTCTTTTTCTGCCTTCTTCACCCTTCCCATCACTTGGTACTTCTCTTGTTCTTTCATTTTTCAGATATGCATTGGTGGGATATCCTCTTTTATTCTTGAACACCTCTATTACTAATTCTACTTATGATTGAGACTTAGTTTCAGATTTCCCTTTATTCCTTCGCCTTTTGCATTCTGTAAAACTCTCTTGTTTTTGACCCCTCAAAATTGAACACTTGAGTTAAATCACCGACCTTTCTTTCTACCCTTCACAACACGATTTCAAAGGTCCAAAGCCAATAAGTCTTTTTTCTCTAGACAAATTAAGAACCCGTGTGCATTGCCCATAGGACATTTGAATCAAAGGGAAAATATGTTGATGACTTGAAAATTTACGGGATATGAAGAATGTTAATAGATATCATGCTATGTCTAGGAACCTGAATTTGGGAGAATGGATTTGGATTTGGATTTGGATTTGGTTTGATATATAGATTGTGAGTATAAAATACACACACTTTGCGAAATTTTGTTAAGATTTTAATATACCTATCTATGTAGACAGGTTATACAGAAATGAGTTTAAAATTCATTAATTCACATAAGTATTGCAAATTCACCACTAAATAGGGATTAAACAAATCCATGAATTTGAGACTATTAATGGAAGTCTTTTTAATGTGCTATGTCACTCAATGTATACTAGATCTTAGGCCAAATGCCTTCTTTCATGTCGAATTCTCCAAGTGCAAGCTTTTAGTAATTTTACCTAAAATTTCTCAAACAGGCACTTCTTTAAAAATGGGGCAACCTATACCTTTATAGACTTCTCAGTCTCCTAAATTGAAATGGTTTCATTCAAGCTGGAATGAAGAACAACATAGTAAATTACAGAGGGCACTCTAGATGCTGCAAGAAGCTATCAATAATTATAAAATTCCACTTTACTATCTACTTCGAAAGTTAAATCCGAAACAATATGATTTTTTTTTTTTGGATAAGTATGATGTCTTTGTTCAATTTAGAAGTATGTGATGAAATTAATAAACATAAGCTTTAGCATCTCCAATCTCACCAGCAGGGGCGTACTTAGGGGGAGCAGGCAGGGGCCATGGCCCCCCCTAAGTTGGTAAAATTTTCATTTAGTCCTTGTAAGTTTTCTTGTAAAATGGGAAAATTGTATATTTGGCCCCCCTAATTGGTGAAATTATCTTTAAAGACATAAATTTCAATGTGAAATGAGGAATTTTTTATTTAGCCCCCACAATATTTTACAAAATAATCCTTATATTGTAACAATTTTATTACTTATATATTAAATTTATGGCATTAACATTCTTCAATTGTAACCATTGTTAAATTTTTTTTTGGCAAAAACTATATTATTGTATTTGATTATATCGCCCCCCCAAAGCAAGAATCCTGGGTCCGCCCCTGCTCACCAGGGAGGTTAGGAAATTAGAGGATCAAATGTAAGGGGTAGAGAGGAAAGTCTGGGAATAAATTAGTTCTTTGATACCATATTACAGTATTAATGGAAATTTAAAATCTGATTCACTTAGACCAAGACCTAAATTTTGAGTTTTTAATGCATGTCAAAACTTATCACACCATAATATAATTTTTTTCTTTCTTTTTTTTGTTTTTTTGATAATCTTATTAAGCACTTTACAGTTTGAGATTGGAGACCTATAAATAAAATGAGTGAGATAGTAACTGGAAGGGAATGAGAAGTACCAGAATTGAGAATAAGAGGTGGCTTGACTATAATGTTGCAACTTGCAAGCATAGCACATAATATGAGCATACTGGCAGAGAAAGAGGACTGCAGCATGTACATATAGAAAATGGCTTTGTTTTGGAATTTACTGAAATAGGCAATGGTAAGGTGAAATTCAAACTAAAAGATCAGTCTTAGGTACTTTACAAAGGCTTAAGCTAAGATACAGTTATAGATATGAGCACTAAGTGGGTTTTTGATTACGAACGTATTGCATGTCTGTGGCAAAATAAAAGACAAAGTTAGAGGCAACATTTTTTTTGGTGCTTTATTTACAACTTACGTGCAGTTTAATCCACTGTTCTCCGAGGTACATCATCGATGATAGAAAGAGATGATGTAATGACTGAAACTATCTTGTTTGATGTAAAGATTGGAAATACTATAGCCATTTAGCCTTCCACCTTCATTCTTTGCCAATCTACCAATAATTTTGAAAGAAAAAAGATCTCAGGTGCCTAGCTGGCGCTTAGTGGGAGAATTTGGGTAATAGAATGAACCTTTTGGGGTAAACTATTCAAGCAATTTATTTAATTGTAGTGGGAGAATTTGTGTTTTAGAATGAACCTTTTGGGGTAAAATATTCAAGGAACTTATTTAATTGTGGCTCTACGGCAAATTCAAAGTATTCTACTTGAGATATGAGAAAAGAGGCTTGAAAATAAAGCTTTTTACTCATATTGGTGAGACTTTGGTAACTACAAATATTTATTCATGTCATTGTTCCTTTGCATCCACTTTTCTAGTTTTAAATTAAAAATTTCCGAGCATATGAATTAAAGATCTCCAATTTCACTTTCAAATGTTGTTCTCCCATGTTTTGACAGCTTGTATAATGTTGTTCATGATTTTGCTCTGTTTTAAAGCTTTGACTTATCTAATATTGCTTTGAATTGTGTTTTATAGGCGGTCCAAAGGCAGCATGCGCTGGTTGTGCTGGCTTCGCAGCATTCTCAGTTCTAATAGAGAAGTTTTTTGATAGACATACTTGAGGAGAGAGTTAACCTGCTCCAGTTTTGCAGACATTATTTTGTTCAAGAGCTTAGAGAAAAAAAGTTATAGTTCACCTGCTGCATTCATCATATATTTATGCAAATTTACTTGATTGAAAATCAAGTCCCATAACATTGGAAGGGATATAATATCAGCAGCCCCCAGTTAAAGTGTTATATGATTTTATGTATGATTCATTACATTTGAGTTGAAAGATATAAACCCAAATGTAATTTTGATTGGATATTGAAGATATTTATGGTGGTTGATGGTTGATTTAGAGCTACTCCTTGTTCATGTACAAGGTTAGTTATGTTTTAGATGGAGAGATGTTGGGCAAAGCAAAACTATTATAATTAACAGCAGCAGCAATGAAGTTTTTGCCACCCCTGGTGAAGATGTACAATCTACTAGAGGTTTATTTATTAATTTAAATAAATAAGATTTTGGCTATTTCATCTGTGTGGGTATGCAATTTTGCTTCTCTAGGATGATTTTTATTTATTTTATATATGTTGCTTTTTGGATAAAATGTTAATTTCTTATTTAATCTAAAAAATGTTTACAAAGAATGAGAATAAGTGAGAATATAGAAAAGGGTCAGTACGTATAGAGAGGGAGAGGATTCTGCTTTCCCATGCGATCTATTGTTGCCCTTTTCATGTGTCAATAGGGGTGTCCATCGGTTCGGTTCGGGTCGGTCTATTCGAGTCGATTCCACTCCAAAATCGAGGGAATCAATGGATTTTTTTTAGGACCAAAGATCGACCCGAGAAGACTTGGAACCGAATAAGTCGGTTCCTCGGATTCTCGGTTTGATCCGGTTCGATTCGATTTTTTTAAATATATTTATTTAAACTATATTTTAAATTTTATTTATTTATATATAATAAAAACATATATAATATATATTATATATTTTAAATATATTTATAGAAAATATATTTATAATATATATAATATATTTTAAATTTATATATATTTATATATAATAAAAACTTATATATAATATTTTAAATATATATTATATAAAATTTCTATTCAGTTTTTCGATTCGGTTCTCTAAATTTGAGACCGAACTTAGGACCGAGGAACCGAACATCAAGTCGGTTTTAGACCGAGGAACCGTTTGGACCGAAAGAACCGACCCAAATGACCCAAAACCGAAAAAATGGTCGATTCTTTCGGTCCGGGTCGGTTTTAGACAGCCCTACGTGCCAATGCGAATGCCAAAGGCAACAGTATCTCTCAAGCTCTAAAGGGCCGTTTGTTTGCTACGTCCGTTGTTTTGATCAATGAATTATTGGTGAGACTTTTGTTCTTAATAATTTGAGGTTTTTCCGTTTGAATACGTTTCTTATCTCTATGCTTCATCTTATGTGTTCATACTTTGATTGATTTGGTGCGCAACATATCTTGAGATTTATGAATGCTATAGTTAGATTCAAGTAGCTTGAGTCAAGCTAAAGTTGGTCCAAGTAACAATTGTAATTCTAGGAGTCCTAGATTCAATGGGATATCAAACCTTGTTGAAATCTTTAGGCCGAGATGGAAATTGACGTAGGCAAGTTTGGTATTGATTTATCATGCATGTGGATTAATAAAACTTAATGCTTGTTATATGAAGGGCTGAAACCATAGATTATAACATTTGAGGTTAATTGTCAGCGAGATGCGGGTTAATCTTATTAGCATGTTGGAATTAGCATCATGTCTGTTCCTATACCAATTTTCCAAATGGAGTTGTTTAAGATGTTAAGAGGATTACTTTGTTTCAATGAAAGTTGATGTCTACGTCTTAGGCTATATACCGATTTGGAGTAATTTATGATTCTTAATTGATTGCAATCTAAGCCAAATTTATGTTTAGTGTCTATGATCCATGATTCACTTGATCAAAGTAGTTACCTAAAGGAGAAGAAGTATGTTTTTACTCATTGTTTTTACTAAATTCTATTTTAAATCTTTAGTTTAGATTTCTTTCAATTGTTTTCTAGTCTAATTAATCTATTTTGAAAATTCCAAAAATATCTTTTCTAGGTTAGAATTTCTTCTGTAAGATTTAACTTTGATTCGTACCTTCCCTGTGGATTCGACCCCTACTTGCCCTAGCTAAGTAGTTATTATCTATTTGTTATTGGTTTGTGGGGAATTTATCTTGTGATTTGATCAACGACTCGATCACAATTTTGGCGCCGTTGCCGGGGAAGATTTAAGTAATCGAAGGCGAATTATTACTTAAGAATTTATTATCTTTATCCTTTATATTTTTTCGTTATTTTTCTTTTCAATTTTTAGTTTAGTTAATTTTTCCTTACTTTTTATTTTCCAAGTTACTTGTTATTGTTGGATTCTTTGTTTAAGTTCTTTCTAGGTGTTGTATGCCAAATACAAGGAGTAGTGGTACCAAGGACTCAGAATTCAATTCTGAGCATGAACGTACACTCTTTGCACTAAGGAAGGAGAATTTGTTTCGAGACCAAGGAGGAGATTCGTCAACACCAAGTTCTCAAGCTAGCTCTCCACGTTCCACCACTTCTTCTTCAAGTTTGGAATCACAACCCCCAAGAGAAAACATGGCCGAAGAAAACAACAACAATAGGACTTTGAGGGAACTTGCTACCTCAAATGTGACTACACAGCGCTTAGCAATTCAATATCCAACCAATGAAGAAAATTTTGAGATCAAGTCTGGATTCATTCATTTATTGCCAAAATTTCATGGTATGCCTGGAGAAGATCCACATCGACATCTCACAGATTTTCAAATTGTTTGTTCATCCAGAAGATGCAAGGTATCTCTGAGGAGCAATTCAAACTTAGAACTTTTCCTTTTACCCTTATGGATCGTGCAAAGGATTGGTTGTACTACATGCCTAGTGGTTCAATCACTTCCTGGACGAGCCTTAAGAAATTGTTTTTGGAAAAATTCTTTCCTGTTCATAAAGCCTCAAGCATTCGAAAGGAGATAAGTGGAATTAAGCAATCCCAAGGCGAGACTATGTACGAGTTTTGGGAACGTTTCAAGAGGTTGTGCTCAAGTTGTCCAAATCATCAAATTCCTCAACAATTGCTTATTCAGTATTTCTATGAAGGTTTACTCCCATTTGATAGATCTTCCATAGACTCTGCAAGTGGAGGGGCTTTCATCGACAAGACTCCCACCAATGCTTGGACTTTGATCGAGAACATGGCCGCCAACACACAACAATTTGGTACTCGAGAGAATTGTGCACAAAGAGATGGAAACATTAGGAAGATCAATGAAGTCTCAACCCATTCCTCTACATTGGAGCAATGAATTGAGGAAGCAAATCAACAAATCGCTTTGCTCGCTGATTTGGTCAAATCGAACTTATCAAGTGTGCAAAAGGTTTGTGGGATTTGTTCATTAGGACATCACACGGATAAGTGCCCTAGTTTGGTCGAAGATGATGTTGAAGAAGTCAATGCTTTAGGAATGCAAGAGGGATTTCAAAGGAAACAAAAGTCATTTCCAAGAAGCTACAATTCTTATGGGAACCAAGGTGCTTACCAAGCAAGGCCAAATAACTATTCAAGGCAATCTTCACACTATTATGAGGGTAATGCAACAAATGAGAGAGACCATGGAGATCATCAAGAAACAATTAGGTCAATTGGCAAGTGATGTGAGTGAGCTCAAAGCACAAGGCCAAAACAAGATCCCATCTTAATCAAAAGTACCCCCAAAGGAGAATGTGAGTGCTATTACCTTGAGAAGTGGAAAGGAGTTGGAAGAACCATATCCAACTAAGCCTACGATGGATGAAGGGACAAGCAAGAAAGAAGAAGAATTGCATGTGCTAGCAAAGGAAGTTAAGATTGAAGATGATGAACCCATTATTCTTGAATTTGTCAAGGATGATGGAGAAGCTAAGGAAACTTCTGTGGTCAAAGCCAAATTGGATTCAAAGAAGGAACCTTTTCCAACCAAGTCAATGAAATCAATGAAAGAAAATGAAGATCAAGACATCTTGGATATTTTTCGAAAGGTCGAGGTCAACATCCCACTTCTTGATGCAATTCAACAAGTACCAAGGTATGCAAGGCTTCTTAAGCAATTGTGTACAAACAAGAAAAGGTTGCAAGGTAAGTTGAATGTTGGAGCAACAGTTTCTGCTGTTTTGCAAAGACATTTACCTCCAAAATGCAAGGATCCTGGTATGTTTTCAATTACTTGTTCAATTGGAAATACTATCATTGTATAATGCTATGCTTGACTTAGGAGCATCTTTAAG
>AWWV01007304.1:0-11939 GCA_001974805.1 Corchorus capsularis
AAAAGTGCCCCCAAAGGAGAATGTGATGCTATTACCTTGAGAAGTGGAAAGGAGTTGGAAGAACCATATCCAACTAAGCCTACGATGGATGAAGGGACAAGCAAGAAAGGAGAAGAATTGCATGTGCTAGCAAAGGAAGTTAAGATTGAAGATGATGAACCCATTACTCTTGAATTTGTCAAGGATGATGGAGAAGCTAAGGAAACTTCTGTGGTCAAGCCAAATTGGATTCAAAGAAGGAACCTCTTCCAACCAAGTCAATGAAATCAATGAAAGAAAATGAAGATCAAGACATCTTGGATATTTTTCGAAAGGTCGAGGTCAACATCCCACTTCTTGATGCAATTCAACAAGTACCAAGGTATGCAAGGCTTCTTAAGCAATTGTGTACAAACAAGAAAAGGTTGCAAGGTAAGTTGAATGTTGGAGCAACAGTTTCTGCTGTTTTGCAAAGACATTTACCTCCAAAATGCAAGGATCCTGGTATGTTTTCAATTACTTGTTCAATTGGAAATACTATCATTGATAATGCTATGCTTGACTTAGGAGCATCTTTAAGTGTTATGCCTTAATCTTTCTATCAAACTTTAAATGTTGGTCCTTTAAAATATACTGATGTTGTTCTTCAATTGGCCGATGGATCTTTGGTACATCTCAAGGGTGTGCTAGAGAACATTTTGATTAAAGTGCAACATTTAATTTTTCCTATTGACATTTTTGTTATGGAAATGGAAGGAGAAATTACAAAGGATCAATGCCCTCTTTTGTTAGGAAGGCCTTTCCTAAGGACTTCTCACACCAAAATCGATGTTTTAAATGGCTCATTGACGATGGAGTTTGATGGTGATGTAATTCATCCCAAACTTTCATCAAATTTATCTTTGAAAACTAATGATTTTGTTTGTGTAGTGGAAAAGTGGGTAAAGAAAGAGTTAGGTACAACATCTTCAACCATGACAAGTGAGCAACTTTCAAAGGGGAGGCAAAGGATTACAACTTTTCGACAATACAAGGATGAGAATTTCCACCTAGCTTGGGAGAGATTCAAGAAACTTTGTGCCGATTGCCCTCAACATAGCATTTCACAACAAGTTTTGATCGAGTGCTTCTATCAAGGATTAGAAGTCGATGATCAACTTCTTGTGGATAGCATCAACAACATACCCTTGTTCGATAGGACTGTGAAGGACGCATATGAAGCATTGGAAGCTTTGACTCAAGCAATTGCACCTCCAAGTTGGATCAAGAAGAAAAACAAAGAGAAGCTTGGAGAAAGAGGCAAAATTTCCAACAACACGCGTGAAAAAATCAACAAGGAATTGAAGGAAGCTCGAGAGAAGTTACTCAAGATTGATGGAGCTATAGTTGAACTTTTCAAAGCCATGAGTGACACTCTCAACATCACCGTGGAACTTTTGAAGGAGCACACTCAGCGTTCCTTCACCAATGGAGAATAGTCCACGAGGATGTCTAGCCAAAGACATTAAATGAAGGCGCTAATTGGGAGGCAACCCAATACACTAACATCTATACTTTTCTTTTGAATTTTCTTTTTCTTAGTTATAGGTCATTTTGCATTTCCAATTCAAGGGAATCAATCACGCAATGGAGACAAGGAAAGGAAGCACACATGAAGAGCAATTGGAGCTTACACTTTGCAAAAATAGAGAAGCTTTCTTGAACTCTAATCTCATTTAATTTCCTATGTTTGATTGATGATTGATGCATATCAATTAATTTTCTTGAATTGAATATTTTTCCATGCATATTATCATTGTACAATTGTCTCATGCATCTCATACATATAGACTCTTAAGTGATAAGAACAAAAGGTCAAATGGTCATCAAGTGGAATTTTTGGTGAAAATCAAGTGTTTTTGGATTGAAGAATTTGGAATATGGTAAAATTTTTGAATGGTAATTGAGTTGAAGTTGGAATTGAGTTTGGTAGCAAAAAATTGCAAAAGGAAGCCAAGCCCGATCCCAGCTGGACAGCCCCAGCGCCCAGCCGCAAGGCCAGCGTTGGAGGCCGACGCTGGCTGTGCGCCCAGGCGCTTTGCCTGCGCACCCAACCGGTTGGCTTGGGCACCCATGTGCCCTGGGTTGTGCGCGGACAGTGCCTAACACCCATGCCCATGCCGAGCCTTCCAACACCTACAACCCATTACCCATCTCAAACACTATAAATACCACCCAACACCCACTTCAAACCCTTCAACACCCATCTTCATCCAAAACCCACTCAATTTTCTTTTCTCTTGCCTACATACAAAAATTCACTCACTTTAATTTTCAAATTTCACTACTTCATCACTTGCAAATCATTTCTTTCATCTTTTTATCACCTTAAACACTTACCCATTTGATTATTCAACACTTTTTCCATTAAAACCATCAATTTTTCAAATTTTCAAGTTTTGGGAAAGTGGTTGTTTTCTTTGGATTCTTGTTTGGAGTGATTAGAAAGGAGATAAGAGATAATTTGGAAGTTGATTGAAGCATTTTTAGAGCATTCGGAAGTGCTACATTGGATCTTAAAGAAAGATTTTTCAAGAAACCCTACAAGGTAACCTAGTGCCCACCAAGTGTTCGAGAAAATGTCGAGAAGAGTGAGAGCAAGAGCATCAACATCTCAAGCCGCACCAACCTTACCTTAGTGTGCCGCCACCCATATTTGTTGATAATGAATGTCAAGAGTGGTATGAATCAAGGTATAACAACTCTTTCATTATAGAAAAAGTGCTTCCAACTAACATTGATCAAGAACTTGGAGTTAGTCCATTATTTGTCAATAGAGGTTGGGGATCACTTCTTCAAGTAGATGGATACTACTATCCCAATTCGGTGAAACAATTTTATGCCAACATGGACAAGGAACGTGATGGTTATTCCTACACCATCAATACAATGGTCAAAGGTAAGTACATTGTAGTTGATGAGGAATATCTATGCCGTTTGCTCAATTTGAACAATGAGGGTAGTATGTTCTATTTTACTTATGTTAATGGAGAGCAAAGGACTGCCACCGAGAGCACATGGAAAAGGGATGGTGCTTTAAGGAGGTTTGACATTCTCTTGGTATGGATAGCCAAGGGAATAAAGAGGTAAGAGTTAAATACATGGAACCAAGGGATAGACTTGTGTTTTATTTATTACATCATAATGTCATTCCTAGGAGTAGTAACAAGCATAAGCTTCGCAGAAGACTTCTATGTGGTAGACAAGCTTTGCCATGGATTAGGTCATTGTAATGGAATACCAATGGCTAGGTTGTTACTCTCAAGGATGTGGGAAGTAGTTCATTCTTCGCATGAAGATAAGGCATTTGTTTTCCCATTATTGATTAGCAAGATTTTGGTCAATGAAGGAGTTGAAGTTGATGGTGAATATTGCTTCAACAATGAAGACAATGTCATTGATGTGAATTGTTTAAGTCATTTGGGTTTAAGGAGGAGAGTTGTTGCCAATGAGGTACATTGGTACAATGTGCAAAGAAGGACTTATGCACAAGGACTTGAACAATCACAAGGGACAAGACAACCATCCTTAGAAATTGATGAAGAAAATTTCCAAGAGCTTCCTATGAGAGAATTTCAACAACTTATGGTTCGAGAGATGAGGCAACATAGGAGTGAAATGAGAGCTTACATGGAGCGAATGGAGGACACACTACGTTATTCCATGGGCCAAAGGAGACCAAGGAGAGGCCATTAATTCTTATCCTTAGGATGTCATATGCTATGAACTCTTTTATGTTTTGCATTTTTATCATGACATTGCATGCATTTCATTTGTATTTGTATTTGTAATTGTTCTATTTGGATCTTATGTAAGACTTATGTGTTTGGATGCTATGATTGATACTATGTTTGATTAATTTGCTTAGATTGAGCATCGACTTTCTTGGTGAATTAAATCTTGCATGTGTTTAATTAATTGGATTACCCCATTTATTGTGTTTTATTGCTAGTAGTAAGTTTGCTTAATTTATTAGATTGGGTCGACACTTTTTAGATCAAGTCTTACTTGTGCACTTCATTTTTCCAAAAGTTTTCAAAACAACATGTTTTGAAATTTTTTGTCAAAATACTAGCACATCACACATTGAGGATAATGTGTCTTTTAAGTGTGGGGGGAAGAATTAGTCTATTTGAAAGATCCTATTTTTCTTTTCTATCTTATTGATTAGAGACAAATTTTTCAAAATTTTTGAAGAAAATTAAAAATTGTTTTGTATCTTTATTAAATTTTGATTTAATTTCCATGAGTATAGTCTTTTATAATATTAATTAGTTTGAATACATTGAAAATATTTTTCAAATTTTCCTATGTATAATTTCATTCTTTGATTGAGAAGTGTAATTAATAAGGTTTTTCATACCCAAAAATGGTTTGACAAGTGCATTACTTCTAGAACTTGTGTTGAATCTTGTGTACATTTATAGAATTCTGTATGTCATGGATATGTCAAAGACAAAGTGTGGGGGTATGAAGGGTAGCTTAAATCTTTTAAAAAGAAGTGTTTTCATGTTAAGAGGAGAAGAGATATTTTCTTGCTTAAAAAAATAATAATAAAATAAAATAAAATAAAAAATATTAATTAATCCATTGTTGTCACTATTTTCTTTAATAAAAGGAGTTAGTAACCCTTGGAAAGAGGATAAGAGGCATGGAATGCGGAAATATTGTCCCTCTTGTAAAAATGAGTGTTAGTAACCTCAAATAAAGGGAGCTAGTAGCCCCAAATCTTGGACACTTCTAAGGTTAGTAACCTTGCTTAGAAACTTTGAGCTATTTCTTTAAAACCCATCTTAATTTTTTATTAATATCCATGATATTACTTTCTCTTTGGAAATTGATGAAAATGCAAGCTTATGGTAAGTTTTCCTTGTCAAATTCACCCAAGGTATGTTGATCTTAGAACTTGCATTATTGATTGGAGTGATTTTGTGCATAGTTAATTTGAATCTTATGGTCTTTGTATTCTTACTAACTTATATTGCATTTGACTAGATGTCGCAACGTCCGGGTCCGGGGGGGTGACCGAACCCTACCGTTGAACGACTTAAAAGAGGGATCCTACCCCTTACTGAGTTCTAGGAGTCACCACTAATCTTTTTTATCCTAGGTGTGATTAGCCACCTATCCAATTATTAAGTCTAATATTAACCAATGCTCGGCAAAGGTAACACTAAACCTAATAAGGTCTACTTAACAAGAGATTCTATGGTCCGGGAGTCGGGTACGCGTGGGGAAGGATTAGCACCCCCACGACGCCCGTCAAAAGACGGCACTGACTAGTCTAGACTACTGTGGGTTTCTATTATCGGTTGTCTGTATTCTTAAATATTCATGCCCTTAAACTCTTCTATTAATCCTTAAACTTAAGCAAAGTAAACAAGCAAAAATGGGTTTTGAATTTTCAAAATAGGAATGTTAGGAACTTTCCCATTTTTCTATTTTGTTCTCTTTTTGGACTCCTCATGATGAGGATTTTCTTTAAAACTTACCATTAAAACAATTATTTTTCTTGAAAGCTGTTATTTGTCGAGAACTTTCCCTTCTTTTGAAAACTTTGAAAAAAAGACTCTTTTTGATCAATTGATTTTTGTCTTTCGAAAAACCAAAGAGAACAAATGCAAGCACAAACTCTTTATTAATTTTCGAAAAAGGTTTTTGTTCTTTCTTTTTTGGATTTTATTAACAACTAATTCTCTTTTTGTTTTTAACTGACTCAATTACCCTGAATTAAGCTCCTATTATTGATTATCTTTCTTTGATTCTTAACTGACTGAATTACCCTTAATTAAGCCATTTTATTTTCCCTAATCTCCGCTTCTTACTAAACTTAATTACCCTTACTTAATTATCCTGAATTAAGTTACTTATTGACTTACTTAATTACCCTGAATTAAGTTGGTTACTAACTGACTTAATTACCCTGAATTAAGTTACTGCTTTACTTAATTTCCCTGAATTAAGTTACTAACTGACTTTACTTAATTATCCTGAATCAAGTTGCTAACTGACTTACTTAATTACCCTGAATTAAGCTACTTACTGACTTAATTACCCTGAGTTAAGTTATTCACTAACTTACTTAATTACCCTGAATTAAGTTGATTACTAAATTACTTAATTACCCTGAATTAAGTTGATTACTGACTCACTTAATTACCCTAAATTAAGTTGATTACTAAATTACTTAATTTACCCTGAATTAAGTTGATTACAGACTTAATTACCCTGAATCAAGTTGCTAACTGACTTACTTAATTACCCTGAATTAAGCTACTTACTGACTTAATTACCCTGAGTTAAGTTATTCACTGACTTACTTAATTACCCTGAATTAAGTTGATTACTAAATTACTTAATTACCCTGAAATAAGTTGATTACTGACTCACTTAATTACCCTGAATTAAGTTGATTACTGAATTACTTAATTACCCTGAATTAAGTTGATTACTGACTTAATTACCCTGAATTAAGTTGATTACTGACTTAATTACCCTGAATTAAGTTGATTACTGAATTACTTAATTACCATGAATTAAGTTACTGACTTACTTAATTACCCTGAATTAAGTTTATTACTGACTTACTTAATTACCCTGAATTAAGATGATTACTACTTACTTAATTACTCTTAATTAAGTTGATTATTACTGACTCACTTAATTACCCTGAATTAAGTTGATTATTGAATTACTTAATTACCCTGAATTAAGTTGATTACTGACTTAATTACCCTGAATTAAGTTGATTACTGAATTACTTAATTACCCTGAATTAAGTTGATTACTACTTACTTAATTACTCTGAATTAAGTTGATTATTACTGACTCACTTAATTACTCTGAATTAAGTTGATTACTGAATTACTTAATTACCTTGAATTTAGTTGATTACTGACTTAATTACCCTGAATTAAGTTGACTACTGAATTACTTAATTACCCTGAATTAAGTTACTGACTTACTTAATTACCCTGAATTAAGTTTATTACTGACTTACTTAATTACCCTGAATTAAGTTGATTACTACTTACTTAATTACTCTAATTAAGTTGATTTTTACTGACTCACTTAATTACCCTGAATTAAGTTGATTACTGAATTACTTAATTACCCTGAATTAAGTTGATTACTGACTTACTTAATTACCCTGAATTAAGTTGATTACTACTTACTTAATTACTCTGAATTAAGTTGATTATTACTGACTCACTTAATTACCCATTAATTATACGATGAGCGCCTTTGAACGCCTCCTAATAAATGGTAAACGGTCTCCGGACATTTCCAAGCCTCTGGGAGAAGGCGAGCAATCTCAGACATGCATGAATGAGCCACCCGCCTTTCCCATCACGGGAGTCACTTTTCTTGAATCTAATAAATAGTTTAATAACATGGTACTACCAGTATTTAAGTAAAAGTAAATATGGATACAAATGCTTAAGGCTAGCCTAACACTTTTTCTCTTTTCTGTTGTTAACCTATATTGATAATTAAACTAAGTGATGAGATTTGACTAATTCTAAAATTTATTTTTACCAATTTTTTTTTGAAAATTAAATTACTTAAACTAATAATGGGACTAGACCTTAGGTTAAAGCAATATAAATTAAACAAAATTCACAAAACCTAAATGGTGTAAAGCAATAAAAGCCTAAATGCTTAAAATAAATTAAAAGTCCAATTGCATCAATTAAAAGAGGCCCAAGTCAGAATTTACCAAGTGAGCTTAAACAGATCCAACACGGGCCAAACCTGGAGTCGGGTCGGGTCGTACGGACACATATATAGACCTCTTTTCCTTCTTCCTCCTTGGACGCTTTCTTTCACACAAACCGCTCCAAACTCTAGCCTCCATTTCCAGCGCTGCAACCCAGGCGAACCACCGCCGATGATGGCTAGATCTGGCCTCAAAGCTCCCAAAGAATCTTCCTCTTTTCCTCGAACCTTTCTCTTTCCTTCGAACTCGATTCTCCTCTCTTTACGGCCTGCAGCTCCGACGCCCCCCCCCCCCCCGAAACTAAATCCTCCGATGAGTCTCAACCCAGAAACCACCGAAAGGACGCCCTTTTCTCTTCGACAAACTCGAAACCCGAAATCCCGAATTAACGAAAAGACCTCTTTTTCACTTGGAAACCTAAAATCCGAGCCTAAAACACTTCAAACTCGATGACTACCCGAAACTACAAGCCACAAATCCAGTGAGAAACTACGAACCAGAGGCTAATACCGGCATCTAAGAGAAACGAAACCGAGAGAATGGGGAACCAAAGCTGACAGAAGACACAAAGCTTTCCTAAGAAGTGAAAGAAGCGAAACTGGTGAAGACTCCATCAACAAAAACCTCCAGGTAAACTATAAAAGGTATCCCCTTTTTCTCTGTTTGATTTCTTTTCCATCCATTTTTTTATCAAGACCTAAAACCCTCCACTGTTAAGAACCTAAAACCCTAATTTTCAAGAACCGAAACCTCTAGATTTCCCCCCAAATTCCGCCTCCCTTTCTGTCTCCCCCCTTTGTTTTGGAACAAAATGATGAATATATAGGCCAGAGCTCTATTCAATCTCGATGGTCCGTTTTTCATCTAATGGTTCACTATTTTTGCCATTTTCTTCAATTTGGTTTTTCAGTACTAATTTTTGCTCTGTCTTCTTTCGCAGGTGGCAATTTTTGAGGAGAGAGGAGAGAGAACCAACAAAAACGCGGTTTTGCCTTCCCTCACGCTCTCCATTTTTGTCTCTTTTTGCCTCTTTCAATTTCTCACACGGTCTCCCTTTCATCTTTCTTTTTGCAGGTGTTGCTTTTGTTGCACACTTGTGAAGGCATGAGGTGGCAAGAACGAGTTGACAGGGTAAGTTTCCCCTTTTACATTCAATTAACTTGTGTGTTGGGAATTTTCTGCCTACAACTGCTATTGACCCATGAATCTGTAATTGCCTGTCTTGCTTTCTCATTGGTTTCTATTTTACTGTTGTGAACCGAATTGTTTTACTGAAATTGCATATTGAATTGGCTGTGGCTCTTGTAGTTTTCGACCTTGCACAAGCCTGATGCCCTGTATTGACTTTGATTTTTGTATGATCCATTGGTGCATTGCCCCAAAATTTCTTTCTGTTCATGTTTGCTACCTTGCTTGCTTCATTGCCCTTGCTGAATCGGTCACTTGCTGATATGATGAATCTCTTGATGATTTGAGTGCTGGTGTGCTAATGTGCTGCAAAATTATGGTGATTTATGCTACCTACCATAAAAATGTGCTGTGTATGTAAGATAAAAATTAACCCTTCACATGTTGAATGTCCATGTAGGGCTTGTTATGCTTGTGATGCGTTCTGACTATGGAATGCTTTTGCAAATTTATGAATGAAATTCCTACAAACTGAATCATGAAATATGCTCATTGAAAATGTAAACTGCTAACTAAAATGCCAAATTCTTGTTAATAAGTGAAATGCTATGAATTGATGAACTCTGTACAATGTATGCTGCCATGTGTGCTAGTATGCTTAAATGAGTGCCTATATGTTAGGTAATTGAAACTGATATGCCTTTTCTTTGTATGGATGTTGTTGTGTTATGTGCAGGATGCAAGGGAAAATGAAAGAGAGGAGTCCAAGAAAATGCAAAAATGTACAAATGTATTCTTGTCTTTCTGTAAATAAATAATGATGCAAATGTGAACGAAAACACCTTTTTGATATTTTTTCAGAAAAGAAAATACAACTAATTAGTAATTACTCCTTTTAGTATTACTATTTTGTAATGGGATAAAAGGGAAATGGGCTTTGATAAATTATGACCAAGACAAGATTCAAAAAGCAAAAGAAAGATCCAAGCAAGAAGGCCCAAAGCAAAAACATACACAACTTCCTTTTTTTTTATGTTTATGCAAATGTAAATATCAAAGATGACATTTAAGCAATATAAAAATTTCCAATTTCCCTTCTTTTGTATTTTCGAATGCAATCTAAGTAATCAAAGCTAAGTGCAGATGTTATGTTATACTAAATGCTAAAAGTTAATTTACTTAAATGCCAAAATTGAATCAGAAAGTAACATAGACCCTAAATGCAAATGTAGAAACAAATATACTAAATTAAAGGATGTAAAAAAAAATGGGTGTCTACAGCTACCCCTCTTTGCGAGCTTTCTGACTATCGGGAAGTATACAAAAGAGTAGTTTGTATACTTGCTGAGTGTTAGGAAGTGCGCAAAGACATAGACACCCATTTTTTGGAAAGCTTTAAAGAAACAAGTAAGTTAAAACCTCGAGGAAAGACTGCCTTGGATCACTCGAAAATAGCTTGAGAAAGACCACTCTAAAATAAGTAACTGAATAACGACCACCCTGGATCATTTCGACTCAAACTGAAGAAAGATCACCCTGGGTCAGCTAAAGTAAATTGAAAAAAAACGACCACCCTCGATCATTCCAAATTGAATAAAAAATGACCACCCTTGATCATTCCAGCGCAAATTAAAGAAAGACCACCCTGGGTCAACTGAAATAAACTGAAGAACAACCACCCTCGATCATTCCGACATAAATTGAAATCAGACCACCCTGGGTCAACTGAAATAAACTGAAAAACGACCACCCTCGATCATTCTGACACAAACTAAAGGAAAATTGCCCTAGGTCAACTGAGGTGAACTGGAAAAACGACCACCCCTCGATCATTTCGGACTAAACAGACGAAAAGACCACCCTAGGTCATTGAAGCATTGAATAATTGGAGAATTGAAGAAAGACCACCTTGGATCATTGAAGTAGATTGAAGCATTGATCGCCCCGGACCAATTAATTAAAGAAAGATCACCCTGGATCAATTAACCTAAGATGGACCGCCTTAGGTCAGTTGAAATTCGCTGTAGAGAGATCACCCTGGATCAATTAACTGAAGATGGACCGCCTTGGGTCTACTGAAAATCACTTGAGAATGATCGCCCTAGATCATCATGAAAGCAACTGAGGAAAGACCGCCCTGGGTCCATATGAAACTATCTAAAAGACCATCCTAGGTCATGTAACTGAAGCAAGATCGCCCTGGGTCACCTTGAAAACCATGTGAATCGATTGAAACTATTTGAAGAGAGACCACCCTGGATCGAGCATGATTAGCTTTGATTCTCGAATATGTACTGAAAAACTTGCCCCGAGTCATCTTAAGTTAAACTTATATTTTTGAAAAGCCCTAAGATGACTTGTGTTGAAGATTAACCCTGATTGCTAAAACCATCCTCGGAATACTTGGCTCTTGATATGTTTCCCAATTCCTTGACTTATCCCTTTTATGCACTGCCTCTCATCTCCCCCATCTTGCCCTCCTTTTCCTATTATATGTTCCCGTAATCCTTCTGGACTTGTACTTGTTCTGATTTCCGATTCTTCTGCCCTGAGCGACTTTTTTCTAACTTCTGTGAATCATTCTTCCTACTCTTATAGTGAACTTAACTCCTTGTCTTGCAAATTCCTGATATGAATGAGGATGGAATGTCCTAATGCATGTATGAATGCCCATGAATGCCTAATGACTGAATTTTGAATTAACTAAGGAAAGTAAAATTATTTAAACTTCCCTTGCTTTACCCACTGCCTCTTTGACGAGCTTCCTTGGTTTGACCTTCCATGAATGACTGGATTTAGAGGTTGCCACTGCCCCCTTATTTCTACGACTAGCTTCTTTATCTCCCTGCACAAACTTATCAAAAGTCAAAGTTTGAATTATGATGAATCTATACCTTAACCTTCTTGAAACATGTTATGATTGCAATCTGATTAAACAATACCCTATTTGCCCCTTATCTTATTATTTTGTTAGACATGCCCCTATTTGCTGCCCCATTTTCAATAAATTGGTGACCACCACTTGTAGGACTTTCTCGTATGAGATCCTTGACCCAACCTCCGCCATAGACTC
>AWWV01007305.1:0-61861 GCA_001974805.1 Corchorus capsularis
ATGCACTAAAAGTCCAGTACCCCAGTAAAATTAAGGACCAAAGTAATAGTAATCAGTAAAATTGATAATTAAGAGTCAAAGTAATAGTAATCGGTAAAATTGATAATTAAGAGTCAAAGTAATAGTAATCAGTAAAATTGATAATTGAGAGCCAAAAGTAATAGTAATCAATAAAATTGATAATTAAGAGCCAAAGTAATAGTAATCAGTAGAATTGATAATTAAGAGTCAAAGTAAGAATAATCAGTAAAATTGATAATTAAGAGTCAAAGTAAGAATAATCAGTAAAATTGATAATTAACAGTCAAAGTAAGAATAATCAGTAAAATTGATAATCAAGGGTCAAGGTAAAAATATTAATCAGTAAATCAGTAATTAAGAGTTAAGGGATTAATCAGTAAATTGATACTTAAGGGAGAGAGTAAAAGAGTAATCAGTAATTAAGAAAGGAAGTAAAAAGATTAATCAGTAATTAAGAAAGGAAGTAAAAAGGACTAATCAGTAAATTAATAATTAAGAAGGGATTAATCAGTAAAATTGGTAATTGAGAGTCAAAGTAAGAGAGCTAATTAGAGAAATATAATAGTTAAGAGTAAAAGAAGTAATTTGCAAACTAAAGAGTAAAATGGTAAAAAGTAATGGTAATCAGTATTAATTAGTAAAGAGTAATCAGCAAAGAAAAACGCTAAGGAGTAAAGAGCAATTAGTAAAGAGTTGTATGGTAAAAAGTAATCAGTAAAGAGTAATCAGTAAAAAGTAAAAATGGCAAAGAGTAGTAAAAAGTAATCAGGTAAAAGAATTCAGTAAGAAGGTCAAAAATGGTATCAAGTGAAATATGGTATTGAGTAAGAAGGTAAAAAAAAAATGGTATCCGGTAAGAGATGGTATTAAACAAAAATGATATTAAGTAAAGGAGTAAGAAAAATGGTAAAAGTAAAGATGATAAAAGTAGCAAAAGTAAAAATGGTAATCAGTAAGAAGAGGATAATTAGTAAAAAATGGTAGTTAATAAAAAGGAGAGAAGAATATGTTAGTTAGTAATTTAGAGTCAAATGGCATGAATATTAAAGATAGAAAACAACCAAATATGGAAACCCATGGTTAAGTCTAAACTAGTTAGTGCCGTCTTTTGACGGGCGTCGTGGGGGTGTCAATCCTTCCCCACGCGTACCCGACTCCCGAACTATTAAGACTCTGGTTAGAAGACCGTTTATTAGGTTTAGTGTTACCTTCGCCAAGCTTAGGTTGACATTAGGCTTAATAATCTTATAGGTGGCTAATCACACCTAGGTTAAAAAAGATTAGTGGCGACTCCCATAAGATTTCAGTAGTAGTTTCCCCTTAGTTCATTTAAGTCGTTAAACGGTAGGGTTCGGACACCCCGGACCCGGACGTTGCGACACCCTCCAAAACCAAAATGGTTTGGGTGCCAAAAGGTTCTTATGTACTTACTAACCCCCAAGGTCCCATCAAAGTATGGGTACCTAAAACCCAAAACTAAAAATGTGTTTTGTAGGTTTAGCATGAGCAAAAGGAGCAATGTTTTAAGGCTCAACCAAAAGGAAGGCAACCATGGATCTTGGATAGTGGTTGCTCAAAGCACATGACCGGAGATAAAAGTTTATTTCACAAGCTTGATACAAACAAACATGGAAGTGTAACATTTGGTGACAACTCCAAAGGTATCATCCAAGGAATTGGAACCATAGGTAACACCTCTAAAGACTATATCAAGCATGTTTTATTTGTCAAAGGATTAGAGCATAATTTATTAAGCATTAGTCAATTGTGTGACAAAGGTTATAGAGTTTGCTTTGATTCTCATGTATGCTTTGTGATGGACATTGATACTAACAAAGTTATATTCATTGGCAAAAGGTTTGAAAATGTTTATGCTATTTTTCTTGATGATATTGAAAATGATTTGGATGAAACATGTTTAATGGCCAATGAAATGTGTGATAGTAAACCATGGCATAGAAGACTTGGACATGCTAGCATGAGCACTATTTCTAAACTATTGAGAAAAGACTTGGTTATTGGTCTTCCAAAACTTTCTTTCAAAAATGTGTCTCACGCAAAAATTGCAGTACATGTGTCTCACGCAATATCTATGCTCAGCAGAGGGAAACAACTCAGCCATAATCGTATCAAGACCCTACAAGAGATAAGACATAAGTTAGTAAACTTATGAAACAATTAATAGACATGAGCACCCAATTAATATACATGTTTGTGATATTACCTTCTGTTGGTCTGACATGAGCACCCATCCTCTTCCATCACCAATGTTGAGGTCTTCACCCAAACCAAGTCCATGAACAAATATTCTCAACCTCCACAAGTGACCATGCTATTGGAAACATCTGGTTGTTTCCATCTCGCCCCACAGGAACCAACAACTCTCCTTTTGTTAGACTTTTCAAAAAAACACCCATCTAAGCCAATGAATTGTCTGCAGCCTAGTGAGAAGCCTTTCTTCAGCCCATCTAGACAAATATAGTACCTCTCAAACACAGGCCGAGTTGGATCTCTCTCATTGACCTTACACTTCATCACAACTGTGCTGCCAGGGTTTGTTTTCTTCAGTGCAGCACCATACTCAGAAAGATGAGCAAATTCTTTCTCATAATTATGACAAACTTGATCCACCACAACCTTCTTGGCCCTTCTAACCATACTAAGGTTCACATTTAACCCATATTTTTCATAAATGTCTTGAATAATTGTGCAATTCTGCATATAAGGGTTCCTATGAAGATCTTTGTTGTACAGTTCTGCCAACATATTCTTAGACATCCTAGGGTTCTTAAAAGCAGGATTACAATCATGAGCATCATTAAAAGAGTAGCACTGGAAACAATTCAAGTGCTTTTTAAAAGACCAATTAATTTTCCAAGGACATGTATCATCCTGACACCTATCAGTAACCCTTTGAGGCTTGTTACATGTCCACACGACAGCCTTTCTGGTCCTAAAAGACAACATTGACACAGCATGTTTAAATTGAGCTTGACTTTCAAACAACATACCTTCCACTATGTATGGAGTCTCTGCATCAGGATTGTAAGTTGGAAACTTCCCCTTTCTTCTCGATTTAGGGCTCAGTTTCTTTTCCTCATCATCTTTAGTGTCCCCAACATCATCAGACTATGGATAATCTGACTGGTATCCAGCATCCTCTCCCAAGTCATAATCAGCAGGATTTTTATTTTTAGGGTCAACTCCTACATGCTCAACATCGACCCTAACCCCTTCAATCCCTAACTCTCTAATAATTTCATACTTGGCCTGTCTAAACCCTCTTCTTGCATACTTGGTTTCCTCATCATCTTCACTGCCACTGGAATCCTCGACTTCAACAAAATACCAGACTCATTAAGAAATTCTAATCTCTTGTCTCTCAATTTCTTCACATCTGGCTCTTCAGCATCCTTCCCACCCTTTTCATGATCAACTGGAACATCCTCTACATTGACTGCATCATCAACATCATTTACATTGACTGCATCATCAACATCCTCCACATTCACTCTATCTTCATGATTAACTGCATCATCACCATTTCCAGGCATTTCAACTCCTTCAACTGGCTTTTCAACACCATCTCCTGGATTCTAAACTTCTTCAGCTTCATTTTCAATACCATCTCCTGGATTTTCAACTCCTTCAACTGGATTTTCAATACCAACTCCTGGATTTTCAACTCCTTCAACTGGCCTCTGAACATTATATTCAATCTGCATTGGAGCTAAAACATGCTCAGCAACTGAATGCTCCACATATATATCTATTGACCCGTATTTCCTAATGATCCAACCAAATGCAAACATTTCGATATCATCCCTAACCAACCTTAGTTCCTTCTTGAATGGTTTACCTGGAATGCAATATAAAAGCTTCTGAACATTCTTACACCCCAAACCATCTGTCACAATTTTATAAAATTGTAGGAAACTCGGCTACTCTGGGTCCATATCTATCTCCCAAACATCCCCACCTATATATCTTGTTCTTACACCCCCCCCCCCTCCACAATAAAAGTTCCATTGTAATGGAACCTAAATGTACCTTCCTCTGAACCCATTCTGCAAAGAATTAAACAATCAAACTATGAGCATAAATCATTACTAACTCATTACTATTTGTAATGATATGTAAATACAGAAAAAGAAATTCAAAAACTGTTTAACATTTTGCCCTTTTTTGAAATTGCCGATTAGGTTTTACCCTTAATTATAAACTTATGCAAACGTTTAACCCCTATTTGCCCCATGTAAATAATTCCCAAATTACCTTATGAACAAACCCTAATTCCCAGAAACAATTCATACCCACTCTAATACCCAGAAACAATCCATACCCATAACTCATAATACAACACCCTAAACCAAAACCCATAACAGAAACTCTATCTTAACCCAAAATCCCAATCATTTTAACTCATAATTGGTAGTAAACCATTGTTTTCCAAAACCCTGAACAAAGCCATAATCTAATTAAACGAAAATCACATTCATTATAACTCAGAAACACCAATTCCCAAATAAACTTATGAACAAACCCTAGAATTCTCAAAAAAAATCAAACACCCAGAAACGATTCATACCAATCAATGAAATACAACATTTTTTAAGAAAACCCATAAGGGAAAACCGATTTTTTCCCTTTATCCCCAAAAAAAAACCCAATAAAAACCCTAAGGAAGAAACTAACCTTCACGCAGAATTTTCCAACAAATTCGCAAGATTAGTGGGCAAATCGGCGCTCAATCACGGTTGGAAATTCATTGATTTCAGTTGAGCTTGAAGAAATTTGGACAAGATGAACAGACAGACATGAAGAAGAAGAGAGAATTTTTTTTTTAAATGGCAGAAGAAAAATGAAGGAATGAAGAAAAATCCCTAACACCCACACTTATAAACCCAATTGAAAACGCAGCGTTTTAATTTACGGAAATTAAAAATGTTTTTTTCTGGATAAATTAATTCTATTTCAAAAATTAAGTGCCACGTGTTACACTTAGAAGCCATCACACGCTCTGTATACGCATGAAACACACATGTCGTCTGAATTGACGGTCTGCCCCTAATTGACGCCAACTGGAAACGTTCTGCCCCCAATAGACCAAATTGAAACGTTGTACCCCAAATTAGGCCGTGCGCGAAACGTTTTTCCCTTAATTGAGCAATTAGCCAACTAAATTTAATGTTTCAAGTATAAAAAAGCTTCCGAAAAATTAGTAGTTTCGGTTAACGGGAATGGACGGTCCACTTAATATTACATAACTTTTGCTCCATATGTCTAATTGGGGTGATTCAATTGTCTCTTAAAAGGTTGTTTCATGATCTACAACTTTCATAAAGGACTCCAAAGCTAAATTTAATGTTTCAAGTATAAAAAATGCTTCTAAAAAATTAGTTGTTTCGGTTACTGAGAATGAACCGATCACTTAATATTACATAATTTTTGCATCAGATGTCCGATTAAGGTGATTCAAATATCTGTTAAAAGGTTGTTCCGTGATCTACAACTTTCATGAAGAAGTTGAAAGCTAAATTTGATATTTTAAATACCAAAAATGCTTCTAAAAAATTTATTATTTCGATGGATTGTATTTTAATATCTATATAATTTATCATCTGTACGTGCGATTAAGTTGACTTAAGTGTCTATTAACAAGTTGTCCCAACTTTTACTATTTGATTGGTTGTATCATTTTTTCAACTTTGATTTTTTTTATTTATAATAGCTGCTAAGGATATTTTTTATATTTTATAAAATAGTAGGCTCATTTAGATAAAATATACTAAAATTTATGTTATTGGTTATGGACTATATTTGGTGGGATCCTTACTTAATCCAAATTTGTCAAAACACATTACATAAAGCAATCGGACATCTACCTCATTTGACATGCCCATAAATCAATAATAATATGTTGAAAATGAATTAAGGGTTATTGTATATCAAAAACATATTCGGATAGCGTAGCACGCGGGTTTTTATCTAGTGATATATAAGACCCATAAAACAGCGGTTTCATTTGGGGTGATAAACATAAATCGCAATTTTTTCCGGGTTCAGCTCCCCTCCAATACATCTAATCTCCAATGATATCCAATGCACACTTAAATGATTGACACATTTTCAATGGCCCAGATTAAAAAATACATATAATCCTTCAACTCACTGTTATCTAACGTTTTTATCCCGTTTCTCTCTTCCTCCCCTCTTCCATCGACGACGCTTTTATCCCAATTCTCTTTTTTTTTTGGTATCCCATCCGGTATCCAGGGGGCTTTGCCCTGACTAATTCGGATCCGACCCGCGTCACACACCTGGTTATGGTGGGTGAGTCTCCCAACAGGGGCAACTGTGTACGCAAGGTCTCGAACCTGAGACCTGCTTAAATTGGAACAAGCCACTTACCACTTGATCCAACCCCTTGTTGGTATCCCAATTCTCTCTTCCATCGACGAACGACAAGAGTCCAAAGAAAAGCAAAAAATAAAATAGAGCCGAGACTACCTACAAATAGAAATTAAGAGGAGTGTTTTCTTCTCTCTTTTTTGCTTTCTACCGGAACCTACCTACTTGAACAATTGGGTAACAATGACGTCGATCGTGAATTGCAAGTTTGGGTTGGGGTTTGCAATCAATTGCTGAACACGTTTGGTGTCTTTGGTAATGCTGGCTTTGAAGATCATAATATGTATTAAAATATGTACACTATATATTTATTGATGGCTAAAATCTCAATTAGGGCCCTGAACTTTGCCAAAAGGGTCAAATAAGTGCCCAAACTATGAAAAGGTCAAATTAGTACCTGAACTTTTCGATTTGGGTCAATTCAGTCCAAAATGTTTTGGACTATTTACATTTAGCAGACTTATAATCTAACATTTTAGACTGAATTGTCCCAAATCGAAAAGTTTAGGCACTAATTTGACATTTTCATAGTTTGGGCACTTATTTGACCCTTTTGGCAAAGTTTAAGGTCCTAATTGAGATTTTAGCCTTTACTGATTTGCAAAATCAAAACAAGTTTGAAAATTTGCAGAAAATTGAAAGGACAACTGCAAGAGATTAAACAGGGTAAAACGTTAGTGGATAACAGTGTTTGTAAGGGTTATATTCATATTTTAAATCTGGACCATTGAAAATAGTTTTTAATACATGTCAATCATCTAGACGTGCATTGGAGCCGAACCCATTTTTTCCTTTCTGAAACCTAGCTACGTCACCATGGTGAAGTTGTCCCTCCTAGGGCTGTTACCGTGAGATCTTTGGGCGAAGGTACACGTGACCGCCCATACGGCCATTGTTTAGCCAAGAACCATCGGCAATCGCAAGGCGGTGGTAACCCAGAAAACTCGCGTCAACAGAGAGCAGCAGCCGATACGGTGAAGGAAGCCAAACAAGGCGGTGATCGGCGGTGGTCGTCATTCAGGCCGCTAAGGATCTTGAGGGAATTAAAATTTCAGTGCCATGTGGGTACGCCGCTGATATCAAGTATAAGGAAATGAGGAGAGGTTACTCTTTCAAAAACTCAATTGCTTTTGTATTCCTGGTGGTGTCTTCATGCTGTTTCTTGGTACTGATGATTTCAATGCTTAAAGTTCCAGATGCAGCTCCAGGCAATGGAGCAATGCCCTTTTACAAGAAAGTCTCTGATAATGTCAACTCACTTGGTACATTTGGGAACATGATGCTTCAGATGTTACCTGCAGATCTAGCTTTCACCATTTTTGTGCCATCAGAAACCGCTTTTGAGCGCGATCTGAGATTACGCGCGAATGATAGTTTGGTTGGAGAAAAGATGAGTGATACATATGCAGTGATCTCAAGGATATTAGGATTCTCAGCGGTTCCTCGAGTGCTTGATTCAGCAATGGTGGGTGCTGGGGAAGAGCTGTCTTATGATGCCCTGTCTGGGTTCACATTGTTCATCTCCAAGGATGTAAGAGGAAGGCTGGTTGTAAATGGAGTGAAATCAGACAAGGTTGATATAAGAAGAGGGAAGCTTCTTGTGCATATTATGGATGGTGTTATTATGGATGCAGAGTTTGAGAAGTCAGTTCAGCCTGATTTTGATGAAGATGATTAAGAGTTGCAGTTTCAGTAGGATTCAGACCAAGGGAACAAGAAGATACAACAAGTGTAGTTGGAATGTGATGGATGCATTGTCATTGTCATGATTTTGGTCTTATTCTTATATAAAAAACTTCATATTATACATAAAGAATTCATTGGTGTAGTCTTTTTTTTTTTTTTTCTCTTTGGCATTTGAATCAATAGTTTCTTGCATGATCTCGGAATGAGTAAAAACAACAACCGAACAAATATTTCAAACCAAATTGTCTTCTGTTATGATAAATAAAATGGGGTTTAGTATACAAACTAAATTGTAAAACATTGGAAGGAAAGAGGAAAAGAAAAAGGCTGAATGAATTTGCAGTGCACAATCTGCAGTTGTAGAAGCAAATAACCTTGTTCACCATATACAAAACTGAAAGCTCCCCCAGCCTCTTAAAAGGTTAAATTAATTATATATATATATATGAGAAATGTGAAGACTGCTAAAAGACCTAAAAAAAATTTAAAAAAATCACACTTTTATTATACCAAAAACAAATGACGAGTGAACTAGTTCTTACACTCTGCTGTACACACTTTTCATCCTCAGTTGTACAATACAACCTAAAATGTCTGCATTTGCAAGCCCCTAATATTTGCCTATTTCAATCAAATTTTATAACAAAGAGGAAACCATAAACAAAAATGCAACCTCACAACAAACCTGTGACCACAAAGAATACCAATTAGCTAACTCAACCCAAAAAATAAAATAAAGGGGGGGAAAGGAAGAATTGCTAGACATTCAAACAACCAGATGCGAAAAAATTGGTTGAAATCCAGATATTTTGTATATCAATGAAGAAACAAGCTTCTTGGGAGCAGAAGCAGCTAAAAATGCACTGATGCTGTCCCTTTCACTCCTGAGAAAATGACTTCTCCCACTGCAACCGAAAGAAACTAAGTGCAGTTAGAATCATTTACAAACTGTAACATAATAAAAGCAAAAGCAAACATGTTGGTGGAAAGAATTTGTACAGATTTGCAAGCAAGTCTTCTTCCACCTGCAGCCTCATTTGCGGGGGTCTGAAGAAAACGAAGATGCACCAAGGGGACTTAGAATAGATGAAGAGCCATTTTAAGCTTGTTTTGTTTCCACTTAGGCAACTTATAGAAGGCATCCTTTGCCATCCCAAACTTCTCCTTGAACTCCGCGGCTGACAGGTAAGTCTACATATGACAAATATAGAAATATCAGAGAAGTAACAATCATATCAACCTATAACAACGTAATTCTATCTTTCTTTTTAAAACTAACAAGCATTAACTGATACAAAAGCATCTTAATACTATACCTCTCGTTTGGTCACATCTATTTCAGAAACAGGATCTTCTGATGTTGTTTGTAGACGTTCATAAGGGTATATTGGAAGGCCTTCCTCATCTTCAGCCTCACCCTCTTTTACATCTTCTTCTATAGTGAGGGATCCCAGTCTGCTGCCTATGGAGTTCTCTTTAGAGTTAGGCTCTGGTGGTGTTATGGGTGTCGGTGGGCTCACTTCACGAAAGAGATACTTAAATTTTTAGTACAAGAAGAAAAATAACCCAAACTAATCTCAAAACTCAAAAATGAAAAAAAAAAAATGCATACCCTTTACAGATCTAGGTATGATAGTCTCTCGAGCTGGTGGTGGTTGTTCAAAACTTGCAGTAAGAGCTGCTATAGCTGCAGACTTTGATTGCAGTTTCCCAGAATCTGGGGTCACAGATTTTGGGTAGAGTTTTCTAACCATTGGTGGTGGAGTAGATAGGTTTCTAGCATTGGGATTCTCAAATGTAGCTGCTAGTGCATTGAAAGCAGGAGACCTGCCTCTCACACGAACTCGATCAGGGCTGAAGGACATACTTCTGGAACGTTGGGATTTGTCTGGCACACTAGATCTTCCTCCATATGATACAGGTGCTCTTCGTTTGGGTTTCTAAACATGCCAGGAGATATTAAGTCATAGAAACCATGTTAGGCACTTAATCCTTCTCAACATACCATGCTACGCACTATATACATTTTACTAACGGAATTTAAAGAAATAATACATGGAACTTCCTATTCTTAACTGGTGTTCCAACTCTCCTGGATTTTAGCTGTATTACTAAGTGATGCATGCATTAATAGAACATAATCATTCACGTCCAGCGACTAACTCCAAAGAAAACCATTCCCCTTCCAGAAAAGGGTAGTTCCTCGTCAGATAGAATGTGACGTGTAACCAGAGCTCCTTTCCATGTCAAAAGGTATCATGTGAGACTTAAGCAGAACACATTCAATATCTAGGCCAAGAACTCATGATGCATCATGTAAATGGACTCCTTGGGGCTTGAACAGTGATCACTATGTAATTTTTTTTTTTTGGTACTTGAGGTTGTCAAGGATTTTTTTTTCGTTGTCAAGGAATGAGGTCTGGTCACAGGAACAAAAAGTCCAGCACTCTACCAACAACCCATGCGACTTGTGATGATCAATCAATATTAAGAGTAGAGAAAAGAAAAATAAATCTTACATCCATAACAGGTGTGCCCCCATTTTTCACTATGGTAAGCTTCCTCTGAAATGAGTTTCCATGCATCTGAATGCAAATCAAAATAGTAAGAGCCTTGCGAATAAATCAACCAAGATGACTTTGCATGCAGTAGTGAAATACTTACTGTAGACTTTGCAGAGTCCCATGAAAAGAAACGTGTGAAGAAGGGTGGCTCACTTCCTTCCATGACTATGAATATTGGAGCTTCACGGGACAAATTTTCCAGGAGAAAATCATGTTCAAGAAATTTCTGTGCAACAGAGAAAATGGGGTAAGAATATTCCCAGGTAAATATACCACAAACTCTTTCAAATTCTTAACAGATTGTACCAGCGAACTACTAGGAACAATTCAATTTATATTATTTGTGAGTTATGATTTAAAGAAAGCAGTGTCCCTCAAGATCAATGATTGTCCACAAAAGTGAAAATAATGCACCCTAATGCAACTACACTTCCAGTTTCAATGCAACTAGTGGGCCTTACCTGACCAATGGCTAGGGCCTGCAATTTATTCTTGGTATCAACTTGTTGCCCTACCCAGACAAAGATATCCGAGTGACAATCTAGGATGAATATGTCTTCAGTCATCAAATCATCCTGAGTGAAGTTATATATCTCCTTCACCTGCAATGAAACTTTCATATCAAAACTGTGGTACATGTAAAAGACAAGCAGGTAGAAAGTTGGTTTTTTCATATATACACATAAGCATTTTTTGCAATATAATGCATATTACAAACATTGTTACAAAATAAAGAGAAGTAGCACAAGTAACAAGAATAAGTTGTGCTAGCATGACCCATAAACGGATGGAAGATATAAAGTTACAAAGAGATTTGATAAAATGGTTATATTGCCAGACTCAACATACATGAAATTTAAAATTTAACCAAACAAACTAAAAGAAAAGAGACATGAAACTAAAAGTTCAAAAGTAGATACACACCTTTAGATTCCCTGAAGATCAGAATGCAGGTTGCAATTAGCCATGAAATGAAAAAGGAGAATTAATTAGAAAACTAGAATTACAGATTGCATCTTATGTTTTGTAGAACCAAGAGACATTGAAATAAAACCTTATAACCACCATAGAGAATCAGTAATACCTTTTGAGAATGTGCAAGTGAATAGATGAGGATCCCCTTCAGGTACCCTAGAAATCTTTTGGCTTGGGTATTCTGATTTTCCTCCTACCAACTCCCAAAACTGTTCCGACTCTGATCCTTCTTTGTGTGACTTCGATTGTAAATTTGGCTGGAGATAATTGAAATGATATTACCGACCAAGAAAAAGGGGTACAAAAGCCATATTCGAAGAAAAAGCAAATAGAAACAAAAAGACCCAAATAAAAAACCCAACTAACTGAATGCAAAGTGATTCACAAGATTCTATACCAATAAATCGAACCAACAACCTTACACATGTTATTCTGTCAAGCTTAAAATCAAGGTCAGAGAAGGAAGTAACTTGAAAGTACACAAATCAAACCTTAATGATATCTAGCTGCCTCTCAACAAGCTCATGGTCGTCAGGGGAAGTTAAATTTCCAGCCCACGTGAAGACAGTGGAACCACTATGTAAAATGTAACAGTAGGAGGAGTTCAGAGATGAAGCAACCTGATAGAATTTAAACAAAAACAAAAGGAAAACAGCATAAGTTCCATCCTGTACAGAAAATAGATGTACTGCAGAACAAATAATTTGATTCAAATAAAATTACAAATACAACCATTGGAACAAATAGGTTTATTGCTAATTCAAAGGCTAAGAGGATTGGTCTCGCATGGTTTAAAATATGACAACAGAAAGAGTTGAAGGTTCATATACAAACCATATCAAAAGTCAATTAATAAGTAGAGAAATCCTAGTTAAACGTGATTAAAGGAATACATTTCCACAGATTTTACATGCAATATCACTCCACCTATCCCATCTTCTTTTTGGTTCATTAAATTAAATTAAAAAGTATCCAACCACAACGAATGGTTTTAATATGGAAAATTAATCTATCCTTTTTATATCAAGCATAAAGACAAAAACGTACATAACAGTTTTGGGATTCAAGCTTTCAAATTCCTATATTCAAGAAGAACTGAAGAGTGGTCCTAGGAAAAACTATCACACTACTTTCAACGAAATGAATTGCAATCTTATCGCTCTAATTAGGTTAAGTCAGTGACATTATATGTGGAGTTCAACTCTTTTTAAAATGAGCTTCAGCAGACTAAAACTATATCACTCTTCAGCAATATCACATTACTATTTTACTTTTCTTATACTCTCTTTGTCCTTCCACTTTCACCTCAAGCACTCAATTTCACCAGCACTTAGTACAATCCCTTAGGAATACTTTGCTTAATTGATCTTAGCTGCCCCTTTCCCTTATATTTCCTTGTTCCATGGATAAGGCATTCAAATCACCGAGAAATTCCCATAGACAAGAAGAAACTAGATCATGGCCCAGTTACTTTTGTCTGAATTCATTTGAGAGGAAAAAAAAAAGAGTACTGGACCATAGTCAGGTGGAAATATTATAGACATTATCACAGAAAATATTACTTCTATTATTATCATACTTGTCACTGAATTCTGAGGGGCACAAATAATAATAGAAGAGAACATGGGACATACTGCTTCAACTTGTATAGCTTGCATATTATCAGGTCCAGAACCCTGTACTCGAAACAATGCAACACCGTCTTCTGAGTATGTTTCATCAGGAATCTCCTTTTCCGCAATGTAATTCTTGTATCCATCACTAAGACCACCCTGATGAATTCCACATAATTGAAACAGTCATTTACAGAAAACCTGAAGATACAAGTCTGAGTGCCCAATGAAGGAAATAGATTTTATTAATTAAAACTTCTCAAACCTTGAACACAATAAAGCTCTGGAAGATTGTAAAGAATTGAATGGGTTCACTTCCTTCATGGATGCAAGCCTGGTAATCAGTAATGGGGTACCATCAGAAGCAAATTAGAAATGTATACAAACCATAGTGAATTTTACAGAACAACAGTGCTCTAGGTAAAAGAAAAACTACTTGAGCAGCCAGGAACTTCATTGATTCAATCATTTTGCTCGCCAAAGAGACAGCAGAAACTCTTTCTTCCTGTTAAGTGAAAATGCATAATAAGTAATAATAAAAGTACGAGCATTGTGCAAAAAAGGTAAAGGTAGCATCATGATATATCCAAATAACAAAATAGGTATATGGTAAAGGCACATGCATGGTATACACAATATGCTGATAAATAATCACACAAGAAGAAGCTAATGCAGAAGACCCCTCAATGAAAGACAAGTTAAGAACTAATAAATTTTCCATATAAGACAATGTTGCCTCAAGCACAATGCTGAACATATGGGTAAGAAACCAAAAATGGTTAACCTATTTTCCAAAGCTAATTTTAGCTACTTTTCTTCATGATTGTTTAGCAAATACAAAGGGACTCTCGTTCAAGAGAAGGCATACGGTCAATAGCCAAATATAAACAGGTTTCTCCATGACCAGTTGATCACATAATCAATTAGACTCATACATATCAAATATGTTACCAAAGATCTTTATATAATACCAAACTCTGAGACGTGGAAAAATTTGATTTAACCCAAATGACTCATTCGATGCACCAAATACTCAACCTACCCAATTCAAATTTACTCTAAAGTCAGAAACTCAAACTGATCAATTAGAAAAATACGAATACAAATGACATAGAAAAATAAAAGATTGCTCAGTAAAGTAATTGTGTCGTAGTCAAACTTAACAATGACATCCACAATGCGAACCAAATGAGTTAAGAAGTCAAGCCTAAAGTCTGATATGATCCAGAAAGTCAAATCTGAAATGACACAATTCCCGAACGGCCAGCCATAAACCTCTACAACAGTAACCAACAATTCAGTCAATTGACAACATAAGACTGTCAATCGACTCACAGAAAGATTATATTAACTAGCAAATATTAGCCTAATGATTTTAGATATCAATAGTTATAATATGTATAAGACTCATGATCATCGTCTATAGACAAAGGATCAATAATCCCAAAGGAAGAAACTAGCTCTATCATTGTTGATTTTATGTTTCCATAAGCTCTCAGTACTCAAGTTTGGACAATATCAGGTTTCTATCATCTGAGGTTTTACCGTTGAAAACATAAAGAGAGCCTCCAAGGTTATAAAACTCTAAAACACATAAGCATTGGATTAAATTCTCCAAATAAAACGATTCTACATTGGTGAAGAGTGCTTTGTTCATCATAATACGCAGAGGCATGTTCAGATGGAAATCATAATATAAGGGAAAGCAAAACAACAAATTCAAGTTACTATTTCTGCAGCATTTTTTTTATTAAGGAAAAAAGGAAAAATTCAACTTCATTCATTAGTAGGATAGCAGAAGCTCACTTGAAAGGAAAATACAACAAGAAGAAAAGTCACATCAGCCAAAACTAAAGCAAGCAGCAGCTGTAAACAGAATAATCATCTACAATATTCCAATATATATCATAGCAAAAGCTCATTCATTTCCTACTCTAAATGATAGTTTATGAAGACCGTTGTAGAAATTGTTTTCGAAATGCGAGATGCCACTCAACACAACAATTTTGGGGACCCAAGGGATTAAAAAATAAATAATGCTTAATCACCTCAACGCTCTGCTTTCCAAACCATGTTCCAATAAGATGCTCTTCTTTGTCTTCTCCAGGATAGGAATACTGAAAAATATAGCAGTCTCCACTATAAAATTTTGACTGATCAGCAGCTGGAAGGAGAACTTTTTCCTGGCCATTCACACACCAAACCTGAACAGCCAGGTTAATGTCATCAGTAAGCGGGTATCAAAATCATGGTCAATGTGCTAAATCTATATTATGTTCATAGAATGGAGAAAAAATAATGATTGCAATAAATAATATTATAGATAGCATAGAAATATAAAGATTACCCATCAAATGCAGCTGCAAAACACTCATAAATCTTCTTCAAATAAAGAAAACTAATAGGTTCTATAGTGTTTCTTTCTTTCTTTCTGTTTCCTTTTTTTTCTTCATTTTTTGCAGTGTCTACGTGTATGTATATGATGCTGTCCAGAATAATAAAATTTTAAACACTTTCTCGAAGTTTATACTAGTTTAAGTCAAATAGTTGCAAGTATATACCTGCAAATTTCCTGTGCAATCAATATATGGTTGGGGTTCTTCCTTCACTGGAGCAGCTTTTAAAAGACCCTTGACATTCACCCCCTGACGCTGCAAAAGAGCTGCAATACCAGACATGACATATTAATGACAAGTTGACAACAGTAATGCTGATTTTTTGATAGCTAGAAAAGTAAAAATCTCAAGCAAGAACAGATTATCCTGCAAAGACAACAATAACGCAAGATATTTAGTAACACACCAGCGACTTTTCCTCTACCATCCTCAGAGACAGTTACATTGGTGACCTGAGGCCAGGACTCAAACTTCGACCGAAACATTACAGTTTCAAATCCCTCAATTACACGAATTATGTGGGACTTTGGTCGATTGGAATCACGGATTAACTCCTGTTCAGTGATATCAACAATGATAAAAGTAGTAAATGAAAAATCCAAATAGAAGTTAATGTAAATTACATTAAAAAGAAAAATTTATATTACCTCTGCAGCTCCACTTGCACTCTTTCTATCATCGAGTGAAGTAGTTCTTCCCATCCATACAAAGACTTCTAACCCACAATCCAAAATATAGCATTTGTTTGTCTCCAACAACTCTCTTGTCAAGGAATCAGCTTCAACAGGCTCTGCCTTCCCCTTCTCAACACTTGATAAGCATCCATGAGGAAATAAGAAACATTTTTTCAAATTACAAAATTACAGCACAACCAAAGAAAATTAATTTAGCAAATGCAAAACTAATTTAATTTCTACTCAAAGGTAACTTATTGGTCAATAAAGAGAATGCTGATTTGCATTTCTGAAGGTAATAATCAATCCAACATTGGTTGACAACCACCATCATCAAACCATCAAGAAATATTACCTAAGTAGTTTGGTTGCAGAAGAATCAACAGTCTTATCCTCATCAGTAGCAGTCTTCCTTGGAAGTGGAGCAAAGCCACCAAATAAACCCCAAAATTCTCCAGTTTCAGCATCAGCCATCAACTTTCCATCCTCTGCATAAAATAATTAGACTGAAATCATTATTTCAAATTCATTCACCCAAATTCCTACCATTGCATCTTATTCTCCCCTTTCTTGCGATCCTAAGCTGTTACTTTACTCACCAATGGCGGCTACCTCACATTTTCCATCGTGATAGGTATCTTTAATGTACTGGACAACTTCAAGGGCTTTGGCCCTCTCTTGAATGCATGAATTGGAGCCATTAAATTGAAAAATTTTCGACTTGGTATCTAGTATAAAGATGTCATCATGGTTGAGGGAAGACCGAGCAAAAGGAACCTGGCACAAGAAATGTCATCAAAATTGCAAAGGAAGTATTAGAGGCAATTTAGAGCACAACCCTTAATGAGAATAGTTGATCCTTGGAGGATCAGTGCGATCCAGAGACTTGCCTCTTTCACATGGACAACATGTTTGCCTCTACACACAAACAAGCGTGTCTTATATTCTTGTTCTTCAACATGTTTAAATCCAGATGCAACTCCACCTTCCTGAGGTATGATACATGGCTTAAAATAGGACAGAAACTTCTCAGTTTCATGGCCCTGTACTTCACGATATTGAACAGCACGCCCTCCAAGAGCAGCATCGAGTTCAACAGTCTTGACTGCAGCAGCACCTGCTTCATCCTATGTTAAACGAGTTGTGGTCACAAAATAGATCTAAAGCTTTCTACATCAAATTCAATCTATTACTAGCTAAAATTTCAAAATTAAGAAAGTAATATAAAAGTTGTGCTAACAAGGTTTACCTGTGTTGTATCTTTACCAAGCCAATAGTGGATATCATGACGTAAGGCACCACTTTTTGAGGCAGTTGTCTGCAGCAACGTAGTAACACAGAACAATAATCAGAGGTTGGAAACTTAAATGAATCGTAGACCCTCAAACCAGAATATAATCCAGTACTTAGTAGCAGTCAGTTACTTTTTATGAATAACCCCAATGGAAATGAAACAACACCCGCCAAATACTAAAGACCAGGTGAACTACATTATTTAAGCCTCCAACAGACTCTTTTATCAATTAACATGGACTCTTGGCAGTCATAACTATAAGAAAAGAAAAACATTCTTAAGTTCACAAGCTTCAGATTTTATCATCTAACTGCCCAATTTTGGTGTCAACAAGAACATACAACTTGTGAACAATTTAATTTGATACCCTGAGAAAATAACTTGCCTTCAAAATAACATAGGAATCCCCGGTGAAAAATTTTCCATAAGATGACTTTGGAACAGGAACAGGGCGGAAGTTTTCGATGCGCCAGATTTCAATTCCACTACAAATTGTTAAGGACATAATTCATGAAGAAGAAGAACTGAAAAACAGGACATGATTTAAACAACAGTATATGGGATAGTTATTTGCTTTCTCTAAATTTTGCCATCATAAATACAACTTAATTTGCTAGAAACAATCATACTTCTAGACTATTGATCTAAATAATGGTAAATAATCAATGATGGTAACACATCAAGAGGCTGCAAGTTCTCAAACTCAAGGATACGCTTTTTGTCCAGCTCCCTGGAAAGCTGAATCTAAATCTCTCATGGAAACAGCCATAATGTTTAGTAGCTTTAATATTTTGCTCCTCTAGGTCTTAAGCTGTACGAAAGCAACAGATTTAACCTGAAACATAATTGGCACCATCAATGGGGTATGAAATAGATTAATAAGTCATTGGAGGAAGAAGAAACAATGCTTGCTAACAACAGTGTTCCTGTTATTGTTATTGAAAATGTGATCAAATTTATAGAATGAAAAATCAAACATTAATGAGATACAAAATCAAGATTACATGCCACTCCAGATGATTTTTGATGTAAGATCTTTGACATAGAATATCGTACACATCTGAACTTGAAACATATGAATTGAACAAAATTTTGGAAGAAAATAATTCCACAACACTTAAATTTGAAACATGTATCTAGATTAGTTGTCCATTCTACAAAGCACATGATTCTATGCAATCATTCCTTCTTTTGCATTTTCACATGAGAACTTTCAACATTAACAGAAACCACTTGCATCTCTTATTTGGGTGCAGTTTTCACTTCTTTCCCAAAGCGCTAGCTAGCTAAGGACAAAAATGCAGTTAGGTCTCTTCCCTTCTTCAATGAGTTTAATAAGCACATTCATCTGCTTTGCAACAAATGAAATATCTATAAAATTCCTTCATTTAGGCATCATAGACCGAAAACCCCAAATTCTAATTGCCTCTCAATCAGGTCTTTTTGGAATGTTAGTCCCCATCTCAAACAACTGTAACACTAACTTTAGCTGGTTAGACAATACAATCAACTAAAAGACAAAATCGAAAAGCTTCATGTAGGTAATCTGTATAGATCAGCTAAGACCAAGCTAAGGTTCCTAGGAATAACCACTTGACCACTATGGTTCTTTATCATTTTCATTTTCCAGCTAATCGTCTATGAAAGCAAACTACTTTTTTGGCTGTCCTATAATGGCCATGTTCCGAGATAACCATAACCCAGAAGAGAATTTCCCATATATATTATTGAATAATCCAACATTCTAACACCGTATTTAGATTACAGTTTCCCATATATCGAAACTCAATGTAGTGAAGGTGAGAAAAAGACCATATTTTATTGAAATTCACATCGCAGGAACAGAAAACAAAGCTAATTCATGCTCCCCAAAACCATTGCCTACTTAGCATAAAGTTATCAAAGATGAGCTAGACTTCAAAATCCCAATACATCATCAACCAATCAGATCAATCTTTCCCAACCAAAAATAGAAGCATACCACAAAAAAGACCCAAAAAAACAAAAATGTTCAAACTTCTCAAAGCTCAACAACCCAGAAAATTACATTTTTAAGCTATATATCGTCTTGAATTGAGCAAATGCAACATCTATTCAAAATACCCAGATACCAAAAAATCCACAAAAAAATGAAAAGATGATCAGACATAATACCTGGTTATTGATGATGACAATCTGAAACAAAGCAGAACCCAGATCCAAAAAATTGAAGGAAAAAAAAAGAGAAAAGAAAATATGAGACTGTTTTTAGAATGAAAAGCTGAATAGGGGGAAAAAAAAGTGTGAGACAGGGAAAAAGAGAGACTTGGAATAGAATTCTAGAGAGAGAAGCAGAACATTGAGTTGTAGAGAGAGAAAAGGTGGAGAGAGAAAGAAAAGGAGAAGGGTTGAAGGGAGTTGGAGGGAATGATGAGTGCCAGGCGTGCTTATCACTAACGGCAACCAAAAAAAAAGACAAACCCCACAACCACAAAGCTAAAGAAACTCAATATGAACTGTAAAATCTCATTAAATAAATTAATTAATTAATTAATAACCTTATTTATTCAACAAAAAAAAATAGTACGATTTTAATAATGCAGGTAGGAATATTTAAAGATCAATCAAGTACAGTAAAAAATAATTTTAAAAAAACAAAGAAGTTTGAAAATTGACTCCTTTTGTCATCGACAGGTAAAATTTGTTGCTGCATTCCTGCTTCTTCTTCTTGGATCATTCATATTCTTCTTTTTATCAATTTTTTCTTCATAAATTTGAGTTTTGGGGTGTGATAGAATTGGTAATAGAATGGAAAGAAGTTACAGTTACAGTCATAATAATTATAACAAATGGGTTTCCAATGGAAAGTATAATCAATTCAATAACAGTAAAAAAATGAAAAAAGGAAACATTAAAAAAATGGAAAGAAAGTAGTAAAAAAGGGATTATTAAAAGGGTTATTACCTTTCTTTATGGCTTTTTAATTGTTTTACAGATGGGATTTGTTGTTGTTCTTGACGATGATGTTGATCTCAGAATCTTTGTGTTTTGTAAGAACATGGGTATTTTCTTGATCTTTTTTTTTCTTTTTTTAATTTGTATTTATTTTTTAAAAAAAAAAGTGGTAAACGAGAAGAATTGAATGAAAAAAATATTACAAATAATAAAAAAAATTGAAAAGGATGGTCCGAGAAAGACTAAAGTTTAATGGTAAGGTTGATAGAGAGAGAAAGTTGAGTTCCGCTTTGTTAGGATTGAGAGATTGGAAAAAAGGGAAAGGGTCGGTCACCGCCCATAATTCATGCATTGCCAATTTTCCCCCATTTCAAGTTAAGGGTGGGGCTTGATGTTAGCTAACCCCCTTCGCCCTTGTAGAATCCTTCTCTTTCTTTGCTGCTTCTCTTTTTTCCTCTTATATTCTAACATCACTTTCAACATTTCATTACTTCGTTTCGCATTTTCTCTTATTTAGCTACTTACTTCTTATGAAAAAAATCTGTCAGATTAACATGCTTATAATGGTAATAATCTATACTAAAAGTACGAACAAGGGGAAACTTTATATTTTTCGATTATACCCTTATTTTTAAAACATATTTTCAATTGTACTTTTTTTAAAAAAATATATTTCTAAATTACCATTACTAAATAATATTTTAATTATTCCATTATTTTTTTAATCAATAATTATTCCATTATTAATTATTAAATTATATAATACATATATTAAATTATAAGAAAGTCAATTTAGTTTTTTGTTTCCAACGTCCTATTTAATTTTGCCTTTTATCTTTATTTCCAATCGTTGTATTTAATTTTGTTTTTTGTCTTTGTCTCCAACGTCCTATTTAATTTTGCATGTTGTCTTTGTTTCCAATCGTTGTTGTATTTAATTTTGCTTTTTGTCTTTGTCTTTTTTTTTGGCAATATGCTTTTTGTCTTTGTCTCCAACGTCCTATTTGGATTTTAGATAATCTGAAGCAAATGTGCAATAGGTCTTTGCTTTGGATTGTCCAATTTCTCATTCCTATAGGGCCTTTTTTTGGCCCGTTTTGGGGAAAATTAGTTTGAATATTTAGATCTTATAATATCTTATTAGGCCATGACTTTATAACTATTTATATCTATAATATATATAAAAGTACGAATAAGGGGAAACTTTATATTTTCCGATTATATCATTTTCTAAATATATTTCTAAATTGTCATTATTAAAATATTTTAATTATGTCATTATTAAAATATAATTTTATATATTTTTTCGATGTACTATTTTTTCCAAAAATATTTTTAAATTGTCATTATTAAAATATATTTTAACTATGCCATTATTAAAATATAATTTTGTGTACTTTTTTTCAAATATATTTCTAAAGTCATAATTTTTACAAAATATAATTTTTTAATTAGAAATTAATTCAGAAAAAGGTAGGAAAAGCGATATTAGAAGCATGAGAAGCCCTTCAGTCTTTTTGGCATTGAGTTATTTATTTTTTATTAGTATTGTGGTCCAAAATTGAGAAGAAATTTTTCGGGTCAATTTTTGCAAAATTTTAGCTGAAATAGTGTACTAACCATCATGGTTTTTTACTAAAAACGCGTTCCGGAGCCCCGACTTAGTTTTTCATGGTTTTTGGCGCCAAGTCTCATTGAAATATTTATATCCATCTAACCAAATCTTACCCACATTAAATTTAAGGATTTGTTTTTACGAGCTATGAATCATGTTTCGATCTAATTTGGAATTAATTAATTCAGAAAAAATAGGGAAAACGATATTGGAAACGTAAATAGCCTTTCAATCTTTTTGGTGTTGAATTTTTTTTATGAGTATCGTGGCCAAAAATTGAGGAAAATTCTTTCAGGTCAATTTTTACAAAATTTTAGCCAAAATCGTGTACTATATAACTACCACGGTTTTTGGCTAAAAATGCACAAAAACGCGTTCTGGGGCCCTGACTTAGTTTTGCATGATTTTTGGCGTCAAGACTCATTGAAATATCTATATTTATCTAACGAAATCTCAGCCACATTGGATTTGAGGATTTGTTTTTACGAGCATCTCAATCCGGTTTCGATTTAATTAGAAATTAATTCGAAAAAAATAGGAAAAAAAATATTAGAAGCATGAGATGCCCTTCAATCTTTTTGGCGTTAAATTATATATTTTTTATGAATATGGTGGCCGTAAATTGAGGAGAACTGTTTCGTGTCAATTTTTGCAAAATTTTAGCCGAAATCGTGTACTAACCATCATATTTTTTACTAAAAATGCGTTTCGGGGTCGCGGCTCTGTTTTGCATGATTTTTGGCGTCAAGTCTAATTGAAATATCTATATCCATCTAACCAAATTTTAATCACATTGGATTTAGGGATTTGTTTTTACGAGCATCTGAATCATGTTTCGATTTAATTAGAAATTAATTCGAAAAAATAGGAAAACCGATATTAGAAGCGTGAAAAGCCTTTCAATCTTTTTGGCGTTGAATTATATATTTTTTATGAATCGTGGCAAAATTTTTTCGGGTAAATTTCTGTAAAATTTTAACTGAAATCGTGTATTAACCATCACAGTTTTTTTTTTTGTAACAAAGGACAATGACAAAATAAAACATATAAAAAAATGTTGTACAGAAAGAAGTTATACTTTCGTAGCCTGTTGCGTTTTAATAATGAGATAGCATTAATTTATAATTAGTTTCATAATAGTTAATTTATAAATTGCTTCAATTTAATTCTTTTAGATTAGTAATTGATGCTTTGACTTATAATTAATTTCAATTATTTTAATTACTTTTTTTATTTTAAACACGTTCGGTTACGTGCGTTAAAACTAGTACTTATAATGGTACGGACCTTCTATGTTTTTTTTTGGTAAGCATGGAAAATAAAAATTTAGTATACTCATTGTAAGATATAGACACATACTTGTATTAAATATGCGAATGAGGTTCTGGAAGAAGATTTAGATTTAGGCCTATCTTGGTATTGAGGTTGCGAGGTTTGAAAATCTGGGTTTGGAAGAAGTATTATTGAAAAGTATTTTTTGAAATTGAAGCTTAAAAATGTAAATAATGTTTGATATTGTGGTGAAAAAATGTGATAAAAGGATAAAATGTCTAAAAGAGATAGATTAGTTATAAAGGAAAGAGAAAAATAATTAGGGGATTTAAGTCATTTAATGTCCAAAAGCACTTTTGAAACACAAAAGCACCCAAGAATTAGTTTTTCGGGTTGACTTGACTTTTGCGGTCAAAATCAACTTTTGACACAAACCAAGATTTATTTACCATTACGTTTGAGATGAAAAGCAACTTTTTTTTTTTATCTCCAAACGCAATGTCAAACCAGGCCTTATAGTGAACGTATGAAAGATATCTAAGTTCAAGTCTCTATAAACATTGCATTGATAGATAATTTGTGAAGTCGAAAAATTCCATAAAAACAGGAGATCGCAAATCCTCAAAAGAGTTTCCTACTTTTCTTACCCTAAAAACATAACAACATATATTTTAAACTTTTAAGGAGCATAACAAGAATATTCATATTAAATATTCATATTGAGCAAGTATGTTGAATCTCATGGATTTTTTATGTATAATTGAATGAAAAATACAATTGCTTTAGTTCATTTAAGATTTTGGGGGAGATTACTTGGTCTCAAATTTGCCACATCATCCTTGAATTCGGGCCTTTTGGTAATTTTCTTTGACTTAATTTTCCTGTTCAAATTTGGTCAATTTCTTCTGCTCATGCCACTTTTCTCGTTCCCTCTTCAATTCACTCTGTTATTTCGCATTTGTCTTTCTTTCATTTCTTTTCCCATTTCTTCTCTCTGCTTTCTGCATCTTGTGCACTGTTACCACCTGATTTCATTCATGGCAGGCTGCTTAATTCCTTTTTGCCCCCTTTATTTTCTTCACTCTTTTTTCTAGAAGTTTCTTACATGTTTTCTTTTAAGTCTTCCGTCGTCTCTTTCTATTTTCCTTTTTCACAATGATTTCTCCACTTCAATGTTGCGCTCTCTCCCATTTTTGTTCAGATATTTGGGTTCTGTCATTTTGGTGTTGTTAAAAGGTTTATTTTCGTTTCCCCCCTTTATTTTCTGTGTTACTTTCGTTTTCCTCTTCTACCCTTTCTTTTTTCGTTTTCTTTGTTTGCTTGCTGCACTAGATACAAGTCTTGATTTGTGGCTTGAGATTCGATCTTTGACGTAGGACATCGAGAAAATGGATGTCAATGCTGACAGAGTAGGGCGAGAATTGGCTCGAACAAGGGCCGAATCCCTACAAAAACACCCAAAATTTTGCTAGATTGAACACCGCACTTGGGGGGCAAAACCAACCATTGTTGCTGGTGCGATAATAAGATGAGTTGCTTGCACCACCTCTCTATCATGGTGTGAATAAGGAAAATTAAGTTAATGGTGTGAATTATATCATCAACAATAGTTTGGATAACCAAAATCATCCACCCATGAAAAATGGTGCTATTCAAGATAAACTTGGCGCGGAGAATGCTCCCGCACGCCAAATCAACCTTGTTTTGACTCCTGACGAGGTAATTGTCGATAACCTTGGTGAATTGAATCAAGTTGAGGATCTAAATGTTGCCTATGTGTCGGCCCATGCTAGGGTGAACGGTGCAAATAACAATGGTGTGAACAATCATGCTGTGCAAAATGGAAATGGTGTAAGGAATGGCAATGCTACACCTCCTCAAGTTGCACCACCATATGCCGCACTTCCTCCTCAAGTTCCAATCGCACCACATCCTGAAGCTTTGTCGCACCACCTTAATAGAAACCAGATTGTTGATATGATTCAAGATATCATTGGCCCTAGATTCAGAAGCATGAACCGCCCAACTTTCCAAGCTCCATATCCGTAGGACTATGATCGGCTATATCCTTTTCTAAGGGGATATAAGATTCTTGAATTCAATCCTAGCTTTTCTGACATCTTTGGCGAACATTCCACTTTAGAACATATTGCTCATTTCACCATTCAATGCGGAGAAGAAAGTTCTAGTTTCCATAAGCTATGATTATTCCCTCACTCCATCACTAGGACTGCATTCACTTTTATATCAATCTCCCACCTAACTCTGTTAGAACATGGGAGGATATGGAGAGGATTTTCTACACTCAATTCTACAGAACTGAACCTGAAATTTTCTTTGTTGATCTGTCTCGCTTGTACTAAAGAAAAAGAGAATCAACGGTGGACAATCTTGCAAGGTTCAAGAAGTTGAGAAACAGATGCCGCACTCCATTTTCAGAGGCAGAGTTCGTGCACCTCACACACAACAGCCTAGATCTTGAACTTCGAAAGAAGTTTAAAGGAGTTGATTTCAGATACTTATATTAAATGTCATCAAAAGTTGCTAGATATGAAACTTTAATCCGGGAGGAGGCAAAAAGAAGGAGTTCATCATATGGCATTTACTATCAAGAGCTAAACTATGAACTCAGTGTAGCTGAAGTGGTGAAAGCAGACCGACCCATTTAATGCCCATCTTTGGTGAAAGCCGGAATTGGCCATCCCTAGTCAAGAACATTTTGCCATTATGTATCAGTGACAAGCAGAGAACAAACCATATGATGGAAGGCGCACTTTCTCATTTGATGTGTCAAAGACTAATGGCATCTTTGATTTCTTGTAGAAATCTGGAATGATTATACTTCCTCCAGGCCATGTCATGCCTCATTAAGATGAGATCAAAGGCAAAGAGTATTGCAAATACCATGATTCGTGGAGACATTCCACCAATGCTTGCACCATGTTTAGAAATGTTGTGCAAGAGAAAATTGAAAGGGGAATTCTCAAGTTCCCTGAAGCACCTAAAAAGTGCATGCAAGTTGACAAGGATTCTTTTCCCGCACATATCCATATGGTATCGATCAACTTTACTAAAGATGGCCGCCTGACAAAAGAAGAAAAGGCCAAGGGTTCAGCTATTGAGAAAGATAGTGAAAATGCAACAAAAAAAGGTAACGAATTCGGTGAAAGAACATGAAATTACCGACGCACCTGTAGACACCGGTTTTTGACAATATCCTTTAATTTAGGCGGATTTTCTAATTCATTTTGACATTTTTGCAATTAGTAGAATATTAGGACTTATTTTGTTAATTTAGTATATCTCTTTTATTTTGCATTCAAAAAAAAGGCAAACATAGAAATGAAAATTTTCATTTTAGTTTCATTTTCTTTTAATTTCCTTTTAAGCGCCTTCCTTTCAAATCTAGAATCCTTTTAGGTTCAAAAAAAAAATCATTCTTGATTCATCTTGACCGGTACTTGCCTTCAAATTGGTCATCTAATTTTTCGCATTTCTTTAAATCAAATTACTAATTAAGCTCCAATTTTTTCCGTTGGACACTTGAACTTTGGGACCTTCTTTGCTTCCTTGGGTCTTCAATTTACACATTTTCTTTGGGTATTCTTATGGGCCTTGGTTAAGAGAAGAAGGTCATGTTCCCATTTAAATAATCGCATCCCATTCCAATTCACTTGAACTAATCCCAATTTCAATTTTATCTTTTCCATTTACAGATATATTCCTGTACAATAAAAATCATTTCATGGGCATGATGGCTTAATCCATTCCTTTTAATTCTACTTCTTAAAGCAAATTGCAAAATACAAAGACCTCTTGATGCGCCAAGGGCTTATTGATACGAATCTAGTTGTATTAGATTCAAATCCAACCTTTGAATATCCACCAAAGTCGACTTGAACTTCTTCAACTTCTAGACTTGTATGTCGATGATCTTCACAAAGCTATCCCCCTTCTTTCGTCGGTCTTAAGCACTCAATTAGACCTGCAATTGAATTCTCAAGATCACAAGATTCACAAACAACTAAGTTATCTCAACCTAATTGCTTGCTAGGACTCTACAAGATGAAATACCCTAAGTTTGCTCAAACTAGAACAATGAAGCTAAGATAATCAATTTGGGTGTAAAACCTCAACTTTATTAATCAACTCAACTTATGTTTACAAGAGGGGGATGGTCCTTTTATATAGGGAACGCATAACCCTTCTCCTAAAGCTAAAAGGAAAACATTACATAAAGGAAGGAACAAGGAAATAGCCTACTCCTTGTCCTACTAGGAAAAGTAAATAACATTACATAATTAAGCAAGGATTGGACTTAGTCAAACAAGGCCCAACCCAATGTCTTCTAGACTAAATAAATAACTAATCTAAGATAGAATAAAGGCCCAATGGCCGAATTACACAATACAAAAGCCTAATGCTCATCGATTTCAAGTAAGGTGAACAACTTGGAATCGATGGGAATATTCTTGGTGATGTCGACTTCAATGCCTTCCAAATGTTCTTCAATGGACTCTAAACCTCTAAGATGAGATCTTACAAAGCCCAATAAAGCTTCCTTGAACCTTTTAGCCCGAGCCCTAGTCATTTGACCTTGCGGAATGGCTAAAGGATCAAACGGTCGGTCTTGTCCGGATGGCCCAATCGATGGCCAGTTGTGGCCGGTTGGTGCGCCAAGCGATGGCCGGTTGTGGCCGGACATGTCCATGTCGCGTGGCCGGTGTTGGCCGGGCATCTCCGAGTCACTTGGCCGGTGTTGGCCGGGCTTCTCCAAGTCGCATGGCCGGTCACTAGTGCTTCCACTTCCATGCTCCTCCAAGCTAGCATCGATGACATCTCCATGATCTTCATTGGCTCCAATGTGTCCTTCTAAGCCATGATAAGCCTTTGGCGCATCATCCCCTCTCCCTTGAAAAGGATTTGTCCTCAAATCTGCATCACTATCAAACAAGGATAAGTCTGAAACATTAAAAGTAGCACTTACATTGCCATATTCACTAGGAAGATCTAGCTTGTAGGCATTGTTGTTGATCCTCTCAAAGACTTGGAATGGACCATCTCCACGAGGTAAGAGCTTAGGCTTTCTCTTTTCAGGAAACCTCTCATTCCTTAGATGCAACCAAACCCAATCCCCGGGTTCAAAGATGACTTCCTTGCGCCCTTTGTTAGCATTCTTCATGTAGTGTTGTGTCTTCTTCTCAATTTGAGCTCGAACCCTAGCATGAAGTTCTCTAACATAATCGGCCTTCCTTTGTCCATCCATGTCGACTTACTCAAAGGTAAACTCAACAAATCCAATGGGGTTAAAGGATTAAAGCCATACACAGTTTCAAAAGGTGAATATCCAGTGGTGCTATGTATGCTTCTATTATATGCAAATTCGACATGAGGTAGACAATCCTCCCAAGTTCTTAAGTTCTTTTTGATTAAAGCCCTAAGCAAAGTAGACAAAGTCCTATTAACTACCTCGGTTTGACCATCGGTTTGGGGATGACAAGTAGTAGAAAATAACAACTTAGTACCTAACTTAGCCCATAAAGTTCTCCAAAAGTGACTTAAGAACTTAGCATCTCTATCACTTATAATCGTCCTAGGCATTCCATGTAGTCTAACGATTTCCTTAAAGAACAAATTAGCTACATTAATGGCATCATCTGTTTTAGTACATGCAATAAAGTGAGCCATCTTAGAATCTTTACCTCTCCTAGAACGAGGTAAACCTAACACAAAGTCCATGCTAATATGAGTCCATGGTTCATAAGGAATAGGCAAAGGAGTATACAATCCATGCGGTTTAGATGTAGATTTAGCTTGCAAACAAACAATGCAACTAGCAACATACTTCCCTACATCATGTCGCATCTTAGGCCAAAAGAAGTGTTCATGCAATATGTCATATGTTCTATCAACTCCAAAGTGACCTATTAAACCCCCTTCATGCGATTCCCTCAAGAGCAATATGCGCAAAGAACAAGAAGGCACACACAATCTAGATTCCTTAAACAAAAATCCATCATGCTTATAGTACTTTCCAAATCCAGAATTTTCACATGCTTTAAATATTTCACTAAAGTAAACATCACTAGCATATAATTCCTTAATATACTCAAAACCAAGAAACTTAGAATCAAGCATGGAAAGTAAGACATACCTCCTTGATAAAGTATCGGCTACCACATTCTCCTTACCTTGTTTGTATCGCACAACATAAGGAAAGCTCTCTATGAACTCGCTCCACTTAGCATGCCTCTTGTTTAACTTTTGTTGGCCTCTTAAATACTTTAAGCTCTCATGATCCGTATGAATCACGAATTCCTTAGGCCAAAGGTAGTGTTGCCAAGTTTGCAACGCCCTCACAAGAGCATACAACTCTTTGTCATAGGTTGGATAGTTCAATGCAGCCCCATTCAATTTCTCACTAAAGTATGCGACGGGCTTCCCACCTTGCATTAAAACAGCTCAAATTCCAACCCCTAATGCATCACATTCAATTTCAAAAGTATTGTTAAAGTTAGGTAAAACAAGCAAAGGAGCATTAGTTAGTTTATCCTTCAACGTCTCAAATGCTTCTTGTTGTTCATCTCCCCACTTGAATGGTGCATTCTTCTTCATAACACTTGTAATAGGGGCGGCTAAGGTGCTAAAGTCCTTAACAAACCTCCTATAGAATCCGGCTAGTCCATGAAAAGATCTCACTTGTCCAACGTTGGTGGGTGTTGGCCATTCTTTGATTGCCTTGATCTTTTCCTCATCAACCTTTATACCTTGCGATGAGACCACAAAACTAAGAAAAACAAGCTTGTTTGTGCAAAAGGTGCACTTCTTAAGGTTAGCATACAATTTCTCAACCCTAAGTACATCTAACACACATCTTAGATGCCTAACATGCTCATCTAGGTTTCGGCTATACACAAGTATATCATCAAAATAAACAACAACAAACTTGCCAATAAAAAGCTCTCAAAACATGGTTAATTAGCCTCATGAATGTACTAGGTGCATTAGTCAATCCAAAAGGCATAACTAACCATTCATATAATCCTAACTTAGTTTTAAAGGTCAGTTTTCCATTCATCACCCTCTTTCATGCGAATTTGATGATAGCCACTCTTAAGATCAATTTTAGAAAATAAGCAAGCACCATGCAATTCATCAAGCATATCATCTAATCTAGGAATAGGGTGACGATACTTTACCGTGATGTTGTTTATTGCCCTACAATCAACACACATTCTCCAAGTCCCATCTTTCTTAGGAACAAGCAACACAGGAACGGCACATGGAGAAAGGCTTTCACGCACAAACCCTTTTTGAAGTAGCTCTCCAACTTGCTTCTCCAATTCCTTTGTTTCTTCAGGATTTGTCCTATAAGCTGGCTTATTTGGAATTTGCGCTCCAGGGATGAAGTCAATTTGATGTTCAATCCCCCTAATTGGTGGTAAACCACTAGGAATCTCCTCAGGAAACACATCTACATAATCACTCAAAAGAGAAACAATGTTGCTTGGAAGCTCGCTTTCCAAGTGGTTAGTGCTCACAAGTGTATATTTAAGCAAAAGAAAGATCAAAACAGAATTATCATTCAAAGCCTCTTTAATCTCACTCTTAGTTGCTAACATACACTCCTTAACAACCTTCTTAGAACTAGCATGCCTTTCAAGTAAATCGCAATTCACATCTAACTTAGCATGTCTATTCTTTTCTTTAGCCCTATAATCGGATTCCATCTTAGTAAATTCCTCTTTCAATTTTAATTGATCTTTTAAAACTTCTTGAGGTGATAATGGAATAAAAGTGAAGGGTTTCTTACCACACATGAGAGTATATTGATTCGTCTCACCATCATGTTGAACTTGCTTGTCATATTGCCATGGTCGCCCAAGTAGTACATGGCATGCTTGCATGGGTAAGATATCACACAATACATCTCCTTTGTACCTGCCCAAACAAAGAGAAACTAAAACTTGTTTGTTAACCCTAATTTCCTCCTTATCGTTGATCAAACCTAAGCTATAGGGTTTAGGGTGTTGTGTAGTGGATAATTGCATCTCCTTCACCAAATAAATACTAGCTATGTTTGTACAACTCCCACCATCGATAATCACGCTACTAGGCTTCCCATTCGCATACATCCTAGTATGAAACAAGTTCTCCCTTTGGTTGTTCACATCGTTTTTCACATAAGCACTCAAGGTTCTCCTAGCAACCAAGCTCGTAAGTGCTACACCAACGCCTTCATCACTATCATCATCGGTTTGGACCTCTACTTCATCATCTCCATCACCACTTGATCCAAGCGCAATATATTCATCTTCACTTACAATCTCGCCATTGTCATTAGTAAGCATGACTTTCTTGTTAACGCAATCTCTTGCAAAGTGTCCATATCCTTGACACTTGAAACACTTTACATAGTTCATAGAAGATGAGCTTGATGAAGATTTAGAATCGGTTTTAGGGGTTACAACCTTTTGCACAGACTCCTTTTCCTTTGATGACTTGTCATCCTTCTTGATTGGAGTTTTCCATGAGCTTGATGATGATGATGTAAAGCTCTTCTTATTCCTTTTTACTTGGCTTTCGGCCTTCAAAGCATGTTGAAGCAATTCCTCAAGTGTTGTTGCATCTCCACAATATCATGAATCTCTCTATTCAATACCGCCAAGAATCTAGCTATAGTAGCTTGTGGAGCTTCATCGATCTCGGCCCTTGACATCAACAACATCATCTCGGAGTAGTATTCATCAACACTCCTAGTTCCTTGCCTCAAGGATTGCAACTCTTGGTAGAGACCATTAGTGTAAACTTGGAACAAACCTCTTCCTCATATAACTCTTTAGACCTAACCAAGTATTGATCGGCCCTTCCAAGTTTCTTCTTCTTGTTTGCACCAATTGATTCCACCAATTTAAAGCATTCTCCGTGAATTCAAGAGTAGCAATTTGTACCTTCTTTGGTTCGGCATGAGGATAGTAATCAAAATACATATCCAATTTCGACTCCCACTCCAAGTAATCGGATGGAGACCCTCTCCCATTGAATTTAGGGATTTTGTACTTGATGTTGTCCTTAGGCTCCTCTCTTTCAATTCCCCTCTTAGGCCGCATGTTTTCATTGTGTGCTTGTCCACCAAGTTCTTGTTGCCTTAGTCTCTCCATGGGATCGATTCTAGCAATTTGCCTCGGTGGTGGAGGATGATCCTCTTCATTGTTGCGTGCAACGTTAGCTCTTTGAGGTGGTTGAGCTTGTTGATTATGGCCATCCTTTACTTGTTGGACATCATCGGCCAAGGCATCGAATTTAGTATCCATATTGTCCAAACGTTGCATTAGAGCTTGCAACATAGCAGCCACGTTTGGTTGCTCTTGTTCTCCTTCCATAATACCTACAAAAAGAACAAAAATTAGTGGTAAAAATCCTCACAAGTGTGTGTGTGCTTATACCTTTGACTTGTGCTCTCGTGTTTGTACTCAAGTCCTATGGATTGGCGGTCCACTACTCTCTTAATGATCTCACAAGATTTGCCTTTTACTAGTTTCAATAGGCCTAATAAGAGCAACTCCTAGAGCACTCCTTTCTTCTCGTGACCTACTTGAGGAACAAACAATTAGTAGCAAAATTATTTGTGAATCAAAAGAAAAGTGATCTTAAACCAAACCAAACCACTTATGCAGGTTCTTGATGTCGAATTCTTCTCCAAAGTTGCTGCACAAAAACTCAATTCAAGCACAATCACAATATCAACCGATTAGCATAAACCCTAGTACCACTTGTCTCCTATTTTCAGAGCTTAGTCTGTATTTTATAGGTATGTGATCGAGCTAAAATTATGCATGTTTTTATAGCTATTTTTCTATACTTTTTACTACTTTTATATGTGTTTTTACCCTATTTTGCTAGTATTTGTGTTTTTAGGTCTTGAAGACAAGAAAAGTGAAAACTTATTGTTTTTCACTCTTTTTGGAGCTATTTTAGTGACTTTTTACTCAACTATGGATTTAGCCATTTGGAATGAAGATTTGAAGATGTGAAGTTCGTGATTGAAGATATTTTGAAGATTTGAAGATAATTGAAGAATTAATTCAAGAAATAAAATTTGAAGATTTGGAGCTTATTTGCAAAGGATTGAAGCCAAGCCCAGAAGAAGCCCTGATATTGAGGATTTTTGGATTATTTATATGGGAATATACTCAGCCCATATAAACCTATAAGTGGAGTTAAAATCCCAATTTATAGGCCTAATATCCAAAAGAATATCCAAATCCCGCAATAATCCCGCAGATTTGCGATATAAGCCCGGTTTCAGCGCAGTCTTCGTAGAAAGACCATAACTTTCTGCTCAGATGTCCGTTTTAAGCCAATGAGTAGCCGTTGGAAAGCTAACTCCGAGCTCTAAAACTTTCTTTGAAGTACAAAGGCCAGATCTGCCATCTTCAAGTCAGAATATCAAGTCGAAGTTCCTGCTAGATTCCAGAAAATTCCAGGATCCTATTCTGACTTGGATTCTACTCTAGGATGACATCTAATCCAACTTGGAGTCTAAGTCAGTTTCTAAACCGTCCTATCCTATTCCTCCACTATAAATAGCCACCTCCTGTATCACAAATCAAACAACTTTACACATCACAAATTTTAGATAATTCTCTTTTTCTACCTTTCTTTAGTTTTTAGGTTTTTCTCTAGTTTTAGAAGAGGGAGAAGTCGACACCCTCTCTAGCCATAGAGGGGTGCGACGTCCCTAGGGTTTCAAGGAGGAGAAATCGTTCCTCCTTAGTTCTGTAAGTATTCTTATGTCTCTCATGGATTTTCCTAAATCCATGAGTAGCTAAATCCTTAATACTTCTGATCCTTTGGTGAATTCAATCAATTGATTATGGTGAGATTTCTATACTTATAATTTTGTGTTAAGTTCTTGATGATAGTAGTCAAAACCCTAGAATAATTTTATGATTCTGAATCTTATTTGAGTTATATGGCCACTAACGATGTAAGAGGAAGATCTATGGCTAGATCAAGCTTAGAATTAATCACTCAAGTTTGATTGTATGTAGCAAATTAGGTTTGTTTAATCGCTGCTTAATGGGTATTTGTCTATCAGAGGGCGAGAAATTTCTCTTCGTATGGTTCTACTTTGTAGGCATGTGTGTAAAATTAATTAATCTTAATGCTTTATTCTTAAGTGATCTCTAAGCCCTAAGAAAGTAATCGATCGTTGAAGGAATAAAAGGGATAACTGCAATTTTAATCGGCCTCTTATCTAAAATACATGTTGGGAAACCTATATCAGTTGTCAGTCAAGAATAAGATGCTTAATTTACCTTTTAAGTCGATGATCCATAGTTAATCTGATTGAATCATACCACTGGAGAAGAAGTATGCTTTATAATTATTGTTTGCTTTATATTCTATTTTAGATTTAGATTTAGATTTAATTTGCTTTGCTTTATTTTTAGTTTAATTGTTTTCTTTATAATTGATATTCACAATCCCCTATTTTCTATTTGATTTATGGAAAAGATTTTTCTTTATTTTCTATCGTTCATCACATAACCCTTCTCTATGGGATTCGACCTCTACTTGCCCTAACTATTCTAGTTAATTTATTGTGGGGATTATTTTTATGGTCATAGACGACACGATCATAAATTTTGGCGCCGTTGCCAGGGAAGAGAATTGAATTGAGAAAAAGTGAAGAGAGATTAGATCCAAGAATTAGTTTTTGTTTTTCTGTTTTTTCTAAAAAAAAAAAAGGTTTTCCTTTTTCCGATTTTTCTAAAAAAAAAAATTGCGAAAAAAAAATTAGGGTTAGCGTCGATTTTCGATAAAAAAAATTAATTTTTCTTTTCCGTTTTTCCTTTTTAAAATAAAAAAAAATATTTTCTGTTTCTGTTTTTTTATTTTATTTAAGAACTGTTACTGCAAATTTTTCTTTTTAGTTTTGTTTGATTTTTCTAGGAAGTTGCAAGCCAAAGACAAGAAGTAGTGGTATTGAATGTTTAGAATTCAATCCTGAGCCTGAAAGAGCACTATTTCAGAAGAAGAAGACACAAAGCCGATTACAAGAAGAGGAGTCATCTAATTCAAGTTCTCAACCTAGTTCTCCTAGATTTGCTGTTTCAACATCGTCAGAAGACATGGCTAAAGAAGAACAACCCAAAACTCTGAGGGAGTTAGCTGCACCAAAGGTCAATGCCAAACGCATAGCCATTCTTTACCCAGATACTAATGGAAACTTTGAGATTAAATCTGGATTTATTCAGATTTAACCCAAATTTCACGGTTTGCCTGAAGAAGATCCTCACCGACATCTAACTGATTTCCAGATTGACTGTTCATCTACAAGTATTCAAGATATTCCTGAAGATCAATTAATGTTAAGGACCTTTCCGTTCACTCTTATGGACCGAGCAAAAGATTGGTTGTACCTACTACCCTCTGGTTCAATCACATCTTGGACGAGGCTTAAGAAGCTGTTCTTGGAAAAGTACTTTCCTGCACACAAAGCATCATGTATAAGGAAGGAGATTTGCGGAATTAAGCAACGCCATGGAGAAACAATGCATGAATATTGGGAACGTTTTAAGACACTTTGTGCGAGCTGCCCCAATCACCAAATCAATGAACAGTTGCTGATCCAGTACTTCTACGAAGGATTACTACCGTTTGACAGATCTTCCATCGATTCTGCAAGTGGAGGAGCCTTCATAGACAAAACTCCTGCCGAGCTTGGTCTTTAGTGGAAAACATGGCTTCGAACACTCAACAATTTGGATCTCGAGAAGACTTTTCAAGAGAAGGCCCTACAAGAAGAATCAATGAAGTTTCTACCTATTCCACCTTATTGGAGCAACAACTTCAAGAAACGAATCAGCAAATTGCTTTGCTCACTGATTTGTTCCATGCGAATTTTTCAAGTGTGCCAAGGGTTTGCCCTACTTTGGAAGACAACAAGCAAGGAATCAATGCCGTGGGATTACAAGGAGCTTATCAAAGGAAGCCTGAACTTTATTGGAGACCTGAACAACCGAGTCAACAATATGGGAACCAAGGAAATTTTCAAGGAAGCTCAATGAATTTTCAAAGACCTAATTTTCAATCTTCACAAGCTGTCGAGTTACAACAAATCAAAGAAGCTATAGAGATGATGAGAAAACAAATTAGCCAAATAGCTAGTGATTTGAGTGATCTCAAGACACAAGGTCAATAAAGGATTCCATCACAACCAAAGGTACCTCCTAGAGAGAATGTCAGTGCAATTTCTCTAAGGAGTGGAAAAGAGTTGCAAAACCCTTATCCAAACCTTGCCGCACATCAACAAGAAGAAGGAGAGCCGATCTACACCAAAGAAGATTTACAAGTGCCTGTCGAAATCAAGATTGAAGATGTTTATGTTATAAACTCTAAGTGGGTTAAGAAAGGAGCCATTGAAAGAACTCCTGATGCCGCATAGGAAGCATTGGAAGCTTTGTCTAAAGCAATTGAGCGCCCTAGCTTTAGAGAGAAGAAAGATCGAGCGAAAGAAGCCAAGAAGGAGAAAGAAATCAACAACAAAGAAGTTCAACCATCCCTGAAGATCAACCAACCAAGCAATTCAACCAAGAAGCAAGATATAGATCTTAAACATAGAACTAAAGTTGGAAGCATTCTTCAACGCCAAGTGGAGAATTTTCCCCAATTTTGGCAAAGGTTTAAGAAGCTATGTGCTGCTCACCCTCATCATGGTTATGATCAAAGAACATTGGCTCAAAACTTCTACCAAGGATTAAGAGCTTCTGATAGATTGTCTGTCGACACTCTCATCTATACTCCCTTGTTCGATCACAGCACTGCTGACATATACGAGATATTGGAGAGTTTTGCCCAGATGTTAATCAATACACTGAAGGAAGCTGCTCAAGGACTCAGCCCGGCTAAGCCCGTGCCGCACAAGCCATCTTGCCCGGCCATAGCCCGGCCATCGACGTCACATGGCCGGCCAACACCGGCCAAGACAGCTCAAGCCCGTGCGCCTAGCCCGGCCACAGCCCGGCCACCTAAGCCTCGCATCCGGACGACACCAGCCCATGCCGCGCCACATGCCCAGATGAGCCAGGTCATCACCGCGCCTCTTGCCCGGCCATGCTCGGCCTTGCCCGCTCAACCCCCGCCATGGCCCGTGCCAACCGCTATGCTGCCCATGCCATGCTCGGCCTTGTCTGCCCCTTCCACACACCTATCCAAGCCATGCCATGCCATGTCTGCACCAGTCCGCGCCACCAGCACTTCGCAGCTGGCCATGCGAGCTTCCAACCAAGACATCACCATGCCATGCCCGGCCTTGTCCATGCACCATGCCCGGCCTATGCCAAGCTATCCGCGCGCCCAACTGAGCCACCACAAGCTTTTGTCTCGCCGCCTCAAGCCATTACCATGTTATCGCCAAATCGAGCTGCTTTGATCTTTTCAAGTCTTGATAAAATTCGACTTGAAACTATCAAAATCATTGAAGAGAGTAGAATTATCGAGGACCTGTTGAAGGATTACACTCAAAATTCCTTCACCCTTGAAGAATAACCTTCTTTAAGGCAGTCTAGCCAAAGACCTTAAAGAAAGGCGCTTATTGGGAGGCAAGCCAATATTATTTTTACTAACCCATAATTTTCTTTATTTTTCTTTTCTTTTCTTTTTTAGGATTTTCCATACCAAAGGAGCAATAGGAGCTTACGTTTTGGACAATTGCAAAGTAAGAAAAATTAAATGGAGAATATGCCCCTTGCCGATTCCAAATCCTCATTGGATCCAATTGGAGCTTATGCTTGGAGAATAGAGAAGCTTTCTTTAACTCTATCTTTTTCTTGCAATGCTTTGATTGATTTTTCTTTGATATGCGATTCATATAGATATAGGTTATATAGGTTAATTAGGATTTAAATATGCATATTTATTGTTGCTTTAATTTTCCACGCTTGTTTATACATTGAGGACAATGTATCTTTTAAGTGTGGGGGACTGAGTTTGCATACATATAAAAATTACATAGAAATTGGCATAATTTTTTCGAAAATTTTGACAAAATTTTGATTTTATATGCACATATTGATCGATTGATTTGATTTTTGATTGATGATACCTTAGAATTCTTAAGAATGATTGATTCATTGATTGATTTATAGTATGATATATCTTATTTCTTAGATTAGGTATAATTGAAGTCTGTGATAATTGCTTACCATGGATTATTTCTATGATTGTCTATTTCTAGAACTTGTGTTTAATTTTTATTGAAACTACACTTATGAAAGTATTTTATGAATATGTCAAAAATAAGTGTGGGAGACTATCTATATTAGAAGGGTAGTTAAAAAATTCTTTTTCATAAAAAGAGTGTTTTTCATGCAAGAAGAGAAGAAATATCTTTTGCCTTAAAAAAAAAAACAAAATCCATTGTTGTCACTCTTCTCTTTAAACAAAAGGAGTTAGTAACCCTTGGGAAGAGGATAAGAGGCATGGATCGGCAGAAGTATTGTCCCTCTAGAGTGCTAGTAGCCTCAAAAATAAAATAAAGGGCGTTAGTAACCCCTAAGCATGAACACTTTGAGGTTAGTAACCTCACTTTTCTAAATAAATTACCCTTTGAAAACTATTATAACCCATGCGAAATTCTTGATTTGTATTCATAGTATGCAATTGTTTGAGTAGTGGAGATAAAGATGAAGACATAAGCTTATAGGAAGAAGTAATTATAGGTATGATAAATGATAAGTGATTAGAGCTAATTTGATTATGGTTACTTAAGAATAAGGATGCTTGCTATATCTTGATCTATTGAATTGGATACTCTTAATATTTTTTGTTATTCTGATTTCATAATTGAATTGATCCTTGATATATGTATATGATTCAAAGTTTTTCAAAAGATTTGAATAAGACTCACAATCTTAAATCTTAATTTTTGTTTGTCTACACTAGTTTGCTAGGGACTAGCAAAGATTTAGTGTGGGGAAAATTATGATCGAGCTAAAATTATGCATGTTTTTATAGCTATTTTTCTATACTTTTTACTACTTTTATATGTGTTTTTACCCTATTTTGCTAGTATTTGTGTTTTTAGGTCTTGAAGACAAGAAAAGTGAAAACTTATTGTTTTTCACTCTTTTTGGAGCTATTTTAGTGACTTTTTACTCAACTATGGATTTAGCCATTTGGAATGAAGATTTGAAGATGCGAAGTTCGTGATTGAAGATATTTTGAAGATTTGAAGATAATTGAAGAATTAATTCAAGAAGTAAAAATTGAAGATTTGGAGCTTATTTGCAAAGGATTGAAGCCAAGCCCAGAAGAAGCCCTGAAGTTGAGGATTTTTGGATTATTTATATGGGAATATACTCAGCCCATATAAACCTATAATTGGAGTTAAAAGCCCCTAATATCCAAAAGAATATCCAAATCCCGCAATAATCCCGCAGATTTGCGATATAAGCCCGGTTTCAACGCAGTCTTCGTAGAAAGGCCATAACTTTCTGCTCAGATGTCCGTTTTAAGCCAATGAGTAGCCGTTGGAAAGCTAACTCCGAGCTCTAAAACTTTTCTTTGAAGTACAAAGGCCAGATCTACCATCTTCAAGTCAGAATATCAAGTCGAAGTTCCTGCCAGATTCCAGAAAATTCCAGGATCCTATTCTGACTTGGATTCTACTCTAGGATGACATCTAATCCAACTTGGAGTCTAAGTCAGTATCTAAACCGTCCTATCGTATTCCTCCACTATAAATAGCCACCTCCTGTATCACAAATCAAACAACTTTACACATCACAAATTTTAGATAATTCTCTTTTTCTACATTTCTTTAGTTTTTAGGTTTTTCTCTAGTTTTAGAAGAGGGAGAAGTCGACACCCTCTCTAGCCATAGAGGGGTGCGACTTCCCTAGGGTTTCAAGGAGGAGAAATCGTTCCTCCTTTGTTCTGTAAGTATTCTTATGCCTCTCATGGATTTTCCTAAGTCCATGAGTAGCTAAATCCTTAATTTCTGATCCTTTGGTGAATTCAATCAATTGATTATGGTGAGATTTCTATACTTATAATTTTGTGTTAAGTTCTTGATGATAGTAGTCAAAACCCTAGAATAATTTTATGATTCTGAATCTTATTTGAGTTATGTGGCCACTAACGATGTAAGAGGAAGATCTATGGCTAGATCAAGCTTAGAATTAATCACTCAAGTTTGATTGTATGTAGCAAATTAGGTTTGTTTAATCGCTGCTTAATGGGTATTTGTCTATCGGAGGGCGAGAAATTTCTCTTCGTATGGTTCTACTTTGTAGGCATGTGTGTAAAATTAATTAATCTTAATGCTTTGTTCTTAAGTGATCTTTAAGCCCTAAGAAAGTAATCGATCGCTGAAGGAATGAAAGTGATAACTGCAACTTTAATCGGCCTCTTATCTAAAAAACATGTTGGGAAACCTATATCAGTTGTCGGTCAAGAATAAGATGCTTAATTCACCTTTTAAGTCGATGATCCATAGTTAATCTGATTGAATCATACCACTGGAGAAGAAGTATGCTTTAGAATTACTGTTTGCTTTATATTCTATTTTAGATTTAGATTTAGATTTAATTTGCTTTGCTTTATTTTTAGTTTAATTGTTTTCTTTATAATTGATATTCACAATCCCCTATTTTCTATTTGATTTTTGGAAAAGATTTTTCTTTATTTTCTATCGTTCATCACATAACCCTTCTCTGTGGGGTTCGACCCCTACTTGCCCTAGCTATTCTAGTTAGTTTATTGTGTGGATTATTTTTATGGTCATAGACGACACGATCAGTATGATAAGTTTAGGGATTTATTTTAATTACAAGTGTTCTGTTTAGAGTTTATTCAATCAAGTTCCTATTTTCAGATTAATTAATTCCAAATAGTAGTACCCGTGTTCATGTAAAGACATAGGGTTTGTTCCGTGTTCGATTGAGTCCCTTTACATTGGTTTTGGATCAATTAAGTACCTTTTAGTTATATATTAATCCGTTAAATAATTAGGAAAGGAATGACCTGTTAAATAGCCCATATATTAATCCGAGAATTAAGAATAAAATGCCCAGTAATTTGAAGTGCATTAGGAACCAAAACTGCTTCATGGTAGTTTAAGGTTAGATTTTTAGGAATGGGTCCACTAATTATATTTGTTTTTTTGGTTTATAGATAAATTATTAGAGAATAATTTTAAAAAATTAGAACTTGGAATACAGTGAAGTTGTTTGAGCCGTTAAATTTGAGATTGGGTCTTTAAGATTAAGAGTGAAAAGATTTAGAATTTAAGTTGCCTTTCTTTTAGTAATTAGCAAAAATTAGACTTTGTGAATATTGGTATTTGGGCTTTAGAGTTCTCTGTTGGGCCTTATCATTTATGTGGGCCTTGTTTATTTTGTTTATTATTTTGAGTTTTGCCTTGATTATTATTAGGTCTTTGTTTTCTTCTATTTGAGCTTTGTACTTTGGGCTTAAGGGCTTAATTGTTTAATTAATATAGGTTTAATTAAGTAAATTTCGGATTTAGAAATTAAGCAAGTTTCATGTGCATCCATATTTATCTTTAATATTTATATTATGCCATGTCATCGAGACATCGACGATTAATAAATTTGATCCGTTAATGGACTGATGAATTGGGGCTTAGACAAACTTTGTCGGTCTTAATTCATCTTTCCAAAACTTGGAATATCCAGATGGGGGTTATAGCCAGTATGAGTGGCGGGTCCCCAGATGGTATTCCTTGTATTATTACTCGGTAAAATTTGCATTTTAACTAGAAAACATGCATCATGTGCATTCATGCATCTAGGGTTTGACTTAGTAATTTTCAACTAATTGATAAAGAAAATCCACAAAAAGAAGAAATTGAAAATGAAAAAAGAATAACGCTTTTTTCTAAAAAGAATTAAAAAGAGTTTGTGCTTGAAATTGTTCTCTTTTAGTTTTCCAAAGAAAAATCAAAATGAAAAAATTGAGTATTTCAAAATTAATAAAAAGGTTTTCAAAAATCCAAAAACATGTTAAAAAAAAATTAAGTAAGAAAATTTTCAAAGTTTTCAAATTGGCAAAGTTCCCATTAAGTCTCCAAAGCTTACAATTGGGAAAGTTCCCATCAAGATTTCAAAGTTGTCGAGTTGGGAAAGTTCCCGTTCAGTTTCCTTTTTTCGTTTTGGGAAAGTTCCCGTCAAATAACAGTTTTCAAGAAAATAGAGTCGTTTTAACGGTAAGTTTTAAAGAAAATTCTCATCATGAGAAGCCCAAAAGGAGAACAAATAACGGGGAAGTCTCCAACATTCCTATTTCAGAATCCAAAACTCATTTTTGCTTGTTTATTTGCTTAAGTTTTAAAGATTAATAAAAGAGTTCAATGGCATGAATTTTTTTTTTTAAAAATAGAAACAACCAATGATAGAAACCCATAGTTAAGTCTTTACTAGTCAGTGCCGTCTTTTGACGGGCGTCGTGGGGGTGCTAATCCTTCCCCATGCATACCCGACTCCCGAACCCTTTAGACTCTCGTTAGACGACAGTTTATTAGGTTTAGTGTTACCTTCACCAAGCTTAGGTTAACATTAGGCTTAATAATTTGATAGGTGGCTAATCACACCTAGGTTAAACAAGATTAGTGTCGACTCCGTAGTTTTTTTTTCTTTTAAGTCGTTAAACGGTAGGAATGGTTAGAAATGCTGGTTTAGATTTAACTAGGGTTTGCATGATTAGTTGTTTAATTGTTGTTTATTCTTAATTCATGTTTTTATGCTTTGTTTATATTGTGTATATTCTGTCTAATCCATGTTTGCTCTGTCTTCTTTGGGGGTAGCTTACTAATTTGGGTAGGGTTTTGGTAAAGGTTTGTATGTTTCTTCACACGTGCACTGATAAACTTGCATTTGCATTGCATGAGCTTACACTGGAGCTCTTACCTATTTAGGAGGAGGCAAAGTAGCTAGCCCACGTGTGGCGATAGTCACCGTGCGGGTTTTTAGCGAAACACCTCCACTCAGACTTAACCCTTTTCAATGAGCCTATAATGGGCGAGGATTGGGGGCCTTACTAGCCTAGAGTGGGCGACAGTGAGGACAGTTTGGGAACCTTTAGAGTCTGACCGAAACCAAGCATATAGAGGTGAGAAAGCCAGCCAGTTTAGAGCCAAACCTGAGAATGAGTGTGTAGGACACAAAGAAGGGATACTTCTAACCTTTATCTCTTTTATTATTTTCAAAATGAGACTGTGGAGCGGGTAATGACTTTATCCGCAGTAGGTAGACTTCCCGCCCCAAGGGTATTTTCATCCTTTTGATTTTTCGAAAAAAGGGATTTTGTTATCAACAATAAAAGGGGCATGATTTTTCTTCAAATTTCAGTTATCCATACTATGTTTTATGTTTACTTGCTAACCATTTTTGTTCTGTCACTCTTTCCTTTTCGCATCTGCATCCACCTAACTCTTTGTTTTGCAGGATTCATCATTGTGCATTCCCTTGTGTTCATATCCATGCATTGTTCATCAACATAGTACGCCATGACCATTAATTTGGTTATATAGATTGCCATGTCATGTTGCATTTCATGCGCATTTTCATGATTTGTCAAGTTATCATCACATTATTTGTATATGTCCATCATGCTTTATCCATTCCTTTATATATGTTTAGGCATCAATTAGGCATTATTCATTCATCAGTACATGCATCCATCATGCACTATCATTATCATTTGTAAATATCTACATTTTGTTCACATATGCAACACGTTTCTTGTAGATAGTTTTTGTTTTCTATCTACTCTATTGGAGGCTAACCTTGTCAGGAAAGTATTGGTGACTTTTCGGAAGCATCGAGTATAACGGCTGAGGCATAATTAGAGAGATGGATTAAGGAGTTGTTTTCCTCAAATACTTCGAAAGAAGCCAGGCCATGTCAGTGAAGTCGCTCTCGCTCAAACAGACGGTCAGTCAGTAGAGGACTCAAGGATTTCAGGTCGAAAAAGTTGAAGACAACATCAGGAATTATATCTTGAGTATTTTCTCGAGTAATAAAGGGTCACACGGCTTAACCGTAAAGGGGCAACGGAAGCCCACCAAAGGGGGAATTTCTCAAACGTCGGAGCATAGCTTACACATGCATGACATCAGCATAGCATTTTGGCTCAAATCATTGTATTTTGAATCTTTAACTGTAGGATTGCATTGTGTTAATAATGGTTCAAATTGTTGCACTTTCATTAATCGACTTAATTAAACAAAGTTCTGTTGTTAAAAAAGAATAAAACTTGCAGAATCCAGTGATCACCACTTAGAGACAGTTCTCAAAAGTGCCCAGCAAGGGGCAAAAATCTTTGTCTAGGCGATGACCAAAGGGATGAGGAGGTTTTCGATGATAAAACAAGAAAGAATCTTTTCAATAAAAAGTTTTGAATAAATAAAAGGTTTTTATACCCAAAAGAGCCCATTCTTTTTCTCGGAAAACAATTTGAACCTGAAGTCCCATACTTTTCGAGACACATATTGGGATCTCTTCATATCACAAAGGAAATCACTTGAAAGGCCAAATTCAAATCACTTTCAGGCCTTAAGAAGACAAATTGGTTTGGAGATCAAATAAGTCAGTCTAAGTAACACCTTTCCAAACCACTTCAATTGTTGAGACACCTTAATCGCCCTTGTGATCGGTGGAGGGGCAATATTTAGTAGCAATAAAATGCTCATGTTCATCAATAAGGAGGTCAGACGAGACAAGGAGGCAAAAGACATCAATCATCAAATTCCCATCAAAGAAAAAGAAAAACTGGGCCTAAAAAAGAAAGAGGTCGCAAAAAGAGAATAAAAAGAATTGCAACGCCATGTGCTTGCACAGATTTTCGGGATAGTAAAAAATGAGACTCATTTTTCAAAAAAAGAAAAAATTTTCAAGAAAAGGTTTTCAAAAATGAGTTTTCAAAAGGTTTTGGGTTTTTCTAAGGGCCGCCTTTCATCAAAATATCCAGATCTGAAATGATAAATGACCATCTTTCTTATTCCTTTCACTTGCAGAAAATTATCCATAGTTGTCCCCTTTGAGTCTTATGGATTTTCTTTCGATTCAACCCTGATCAAGGATCACCCCCCACACTGGTGGGAAAAGGTGAGGAAGGATCGGCCTCAAAAGAATGGGTTTGCACTCAAAGTTTAATGTGGAGCATTCCAACAGTTATGAGTTCAGTTCATAAAGAAGCATTCAGTTCACTTCATTAAATAATTCAAATCAAAGTTCAAATCAAAAGTGAATAAAAAGCAAAAGTCGAAAATGGAAAAGAAAAGCAAAAGGAAAAACGAAGAAGCTGAAAGCTAAAAATTGGAAGATCAAGTTCGATGGCATCCTTCACAACAAAGAAAGCGATTCTTGGATCGAGCACCCTCAAACACATTTTTGAGCCTTTATCCTTTTTTTGGCACTGAACGGTCGTTGAACAAACCACAAGATAAATCCCCACAAACCAATAACTACTAGTTAGGGCAAGTAGGAGTCGAATCCACAGAGAAGGTAGGAGCAAATTAAAGGCAAATTGTACAAAAGAAAATCTTACCAAAAAGGGATTTTTAGGATTTTCAAAATAGATTAATTAAACTAGAAAACAATTAAAAGAAATCTAAACTTAAGATCTAGAAAAGAGTTTGAGAAAAACAATGAATAAAAATCATACTTCTTCTCCTTTAGGCGAGTATCTTGATCAAGTGAATCATGGATCATAGACACTAAACATAAATTTGACTTAAATTGCAATCAATTAAGAATCATAAATTATTCCAAATCGGTTTATAGCCTAAGATGTAGACATCAACTTTCATTAGAACAAAGTAATCCTCTTAACATCTTAAACAACTCCATTTGAATATTTGGTATAGGAACAGACGTGATGTTAATTCCAACATGCTGAGAAGAATTAACTTGCTATTAGCTAAATTAACCTCTATTGTTCTGATCTAGGTTTCACCCCTTCCTAGAACAAGCATTATGCTTTACTTATCCACATGCATGATAAATCAATACCAAACTTGCCTAAATCAATTTCCATCTCGGCCTAAAGAATTCAACAAGGTTTGATATCCAAATGAATCTAGAACATCTAGTTCAATTGCCACTTGTGACCAACATCGACTTAACTTAAGCCAATTTGTATCTAACTATAGCATTCATATTATCAAGACAAGTTGTACACCCAAATCTATCAAAACATGAACACATAAGATGAAGTTTAGAGATAAGAAACATATTCAAACTGAAAAAATCAAATTATTAAGAACAAAAGTCTCACCAATAATTCATTGATCAAAAGATACCTAAGGAAAAGAAGTATAAAGGGTTTAGTTACTCATGGATTGAGAGACTCACAAAACTAGAGGTGGGCGGCTGCCTCCTCTCCAAATCGCAAATAACAAGAGTTAGGGTTGAGAAAAGAAGATGTAAGGTGTAGCTAGGGTTCTAGGTTAAGAGGGTATATATAGGGGACGACCTAGGGTAGATTTTAGAGTTTAAGATGGCTAAAACAAACCCTAAGGACGTGCTGGGCTGCTCTCTAAGTCTTCAAGCTAATCGAAATAAGAATTTGGGCTCAATTTGATCAATCCCGCAAGAAAGGCCCAGGACAGTTTCTGTTCGCTGACTTCAGGGGCATTTTCGTCCATGAAAATGTTCGAAATGGGCTTCGACCGAAACACAAAAGTTGTACCTCTCGGAGTTAGCTTTCCAACGGCTACTCATACGCCTCAAACGGAGCTCTGGATCAAAAGTTATGGCTGAATTACAGAACTATCACCAAATCTTGAAAGTATTGAAGTATCTTCTTGCCTTGAACTCATCTTTGCTCCTTTGCCTTGAAAATGCCAAGCAATCAACTTTATAACTTTGATAAGCATAAAATTGACTCTTCAAGCTCTTCAATCATGAACATGATAACTCCATTCTTGATTCAAAATGTCCTTGGAAAATATTTGTGTCATAAATCATCCAAAAAGGCTCCAAAAAGATACAAAATTGATGATTTTGCACTTTTCTTCTCTTTAACACCTATAAACACAAATATACCAAATATAAGACATAATGAAGCAAAAAATACCCAAAAAGTATAGGAAAATAACCATAAAAAGATGAATAATTTTGGTCTGATCATATTTCCCCCACACTTAAGCTTTGCTAGTCCCTAGCAAACTAGTGTTAATCCTAAGAAAACAAAAAAGGTTAGTTCTAAACTAAGCAAATTATTGATTCCACTTTCGTAGGTGTATGACGGCATTTAGCTCGTGATGCAAGCCTTTAAACCAATGTATGTCTACATTGGAGGAGTTATAGTCTCCTGAGGGTTTACTTAACTAGAACGATACCCACAAACATTATGTAAACATTGACTAGAAATAACAAACTTTAGAAAACAAAATACTTCTAACAAATTAAGAATTTAATCTACATTTTCTAATCAAATGCAATATAAGTTAGTAAAAATACAAAGACCATAAGATTCAAATCAACTATACACAAAACCACTCCAATCAATAATGTAAGTTCTATGATCAACATACTTTGGATGAATTTGACAAGGAAAACTTACCATAGGCTTGTATTTACATCCATTTCCAAAGAAAAGTAATATCATGGATATTCATCAAAGATAAGAATGTGTTAAAAGGATGGCTTATTTTTAAGAAAGCAAGGTTACTAACCTTAGAAGTGTTCATGATTTAGGGGTTACTAACGCTTTTTTTTTTTTTATTTTGAGGCTACTAGCACTCTAGAAGGACTCCTTCTATTTTTAAAGAGGGACAATATTTTCGCATTCCATGCCTCTTATCCTCTTTCCAAGGGTTACTAACTTCTTTTGTTAAAGAAAAGAGTGACAACAATGGAAAAGTTTTTATTTTATTTTTATTAATTATTTTTAATTAAGCAGAAAAATACCTCTTCTCCTCTTTTTATGAAAACACTTCTTTTTTAAAAGATTTTAGCTACCCTTCATACCCCCACACTTTGTCTTTGACATATCCATGACTTACTTCTATAAATGTACACAAGATTCAACACAAGTTCTAGAAGTAATACACTTGCCAAACCATTTTTCGGTATGAAAAACCTTATCAATTACACTTCTCAATCAAAGGATGAAATTATACATAAGAAAATTTGAAAAATATTTTCAATGTATTTAAACCAAATTAGTATTACACAAGACTATACTCATGTAAATTAAATCAAAACTTATTAAAAATACAAAATCAATTTCAATTTTCTTGAAAAATTTTGAAAAATTTATCTCTAGTCAATAAGATAGAAAAAATAGGAAAATTGAATCTTTCAAATAGACTAATTCCTCCCCCACACTTAAAAGACACATTGTCCTCAATGTGTGTTGTGCTAGTAATTTGACAAAAAATTCAATGATCTCTTTGAAATTTTTGGAAAAATAAGTGTAAAATGACAATTTGACTTATAAAGAAGACCTCAAAATTCTAGACAAATCAAATAATCACTCACTAGCAACCAATAAACACAATAAGTGGGGCAATTAATTGAACACATGTAAGAGTTAATTCACAAAGAAACTAGAAGTGCAATCTTAGCAAATTAATCCAAACATAGTAGCAATCATAGCATCCAAACACATAAGTCTTACATAAGATCCAAAATAAACATAAGACAAATAAAAATGCATGCAATGTCATGATAAAATGCAAAACATAATAAAATGCAAAACATATAGCCTCATAAGGATAAGAGTCATCGGCCTCTCCTAGGTCTTCTTTGGCCCATGTAGTCACGCATGGTCTCCTCCATTTGCTCCATATAAGCTCTCATCTCACTTCTATGTTGTCTCATTTCTCGAACCATAAGTTGTTGGAATTGCCTCATAGGAAGATCTTGGAAATTCTCTTCATCAACTTCCAAGGGTGGTTGTCCTTCCACATGTGGTTGCTCAAATCCTTGCTCATAAGTCCTACGATGAACATTGTACCAATGTATATTATTGGCAATGACTCTCCTCTTTATACCCAAATGACTTAAGCAACTTACATTGATGACATTACCTTCATTTTTGAAGCGTATCTCACCATTGACTTCAACTCCTTCATTAACCAAAATCTTGCTAATCAACAGTGGAAAAACAAAGGTTTTATCATCATAGGTGGAGTTAACAACTTCCCACATCCTTGAGAGTAATAACTTAGCCATTGGTATTCCATTACAACGGCCTAATCCATGGCAAATCTTATCCACAACATAGAAGTCTTCAATGTGAAGCTTGTGCTTATTACTACTCCTACGAATGACATTATGGTGTAGCAACTAACACACAAGTCTATCCCTTGGCTCCATGTACTTAACCTTAACTTCCCTCTTACCTTGGTTGTCCATACCAAGAGGAATGTCAAATCTCCTCAAAGCACCATCCCTTTTCCATGTACTCTCGGTGGCGGTTCTTTGTTCTCCATCATAATAAGTGAAGTAAAACATACTACCCTCATTATTCAATCCAAGCAATTGACAAATATTCCTCATCAACCACAATGTCCTTACCTTTGACCATTGTTGTGATGGTATAATCATAACCTTCACGATCCTTGTCCATATTTGCATAGAATTACTTCACCAAATTGGGATAATAGTATCCATCCACTTGAAGAAGTGATTCCCAACCTCTATTGACAAACAAGGGGCCAACTCCAAGTTCTTGATCAATGTTGGTTGGAAGTACTTTCTCTATGATGAAAGAGTTGTTATACCTTGCTTCATACCACTCTTGACAATCATTATCAACAAAAATAGGTGGCGGCACATTAAGGAACGGTTGAGAGGCATTGTCCTCCTCAATCGGTGAGGCTTGTGAAGTTGATGCTCTTGTTCTCACTCTCCTCGACATTTCTTTGAACACTTGGTGGGCACTAGGTTACCTTGTAGGGTTCTTGAAAAATCTCTCTTGAAAATCCAATGTAACACTTTCCAATGCTTAAAGATCGTTCAATCAACTCCAAAATGATCTCTTATCTCCTTTCTAATCACTTTAAACAAAAAATCCAAAGAAATCCACAACTTTCCCAAAACTTGAAAATTTGAAGAACTTGATGAATTTGATGGAAAAGTGTAGACACCCTAAATTCACCTGTATCCTTCAAGTAAAACTGAATTGCTCCTTAATCTACATTAGAAGTCACCTAGGGGCGTTTTGGTCATTTTGCACCAGGGGCACTTTAGTCATTTTTAATTCATTGTTAGCTTAAATTAGCGTGTTCATTTTAGCATGTAACCTCGGGTAGATTGCATTGCATTCCAAGATCAAAACCCAAATATATATATATAATAATATTTTCCCTTTAGTTGTTTTACGTTGCCTCTTTAGATTGCATTTTCAATAGTACATTCATCTTAATCGGTAAGTATTTTAATTCGTTTAAGCATTTTATTCGTTGGTTTTGTATTGCATACCTGCTCGTAATAGAGCTCTCTTTTCTAAAATATGCCAAGCTTTCCTTGTTAATTATGGGCTCTTAGTTTTAATTTTACCTTGCTATCATTTTGGACTTTAAACTTGATTAGGTGAATTCAACTTTGGACATTCCATTAAGAGTTAATCTTGGTCTTATCTCCTCTTGACTGGTCCAATATATTCTCTTTTCTCTTTTCCACTCCATAGTGGCCAAGTATACGTTGAGCCCATCTAATTTTCTTTTATTTCCATTCCCTTTTAATTTTTGAGTCGGTCCTTTTACACCCTCCGCTCAGTATATCAATTCCTGCCCATTTCCCATTTTTTTCTTTTAATTTTGGCCAGGCTTTTGTTTCTTAATGGAATCCTTATTTTAATTTAAATTTTCACCCCTTGTCGGGCCCAAGTCCCCATTTACTTTTAAAGCTTTATTGTTGGACCTTTTAATCATTTGTTACTTAACCATTTTTTTTAAAATAATTTGGGTATGAGACCATCTATTAGGCCGATCTTTTAGTATTATAAGTTTGGACCATTTTCTTTTTGGAGTAACTTAATAATTATGGGGTTGGACCTTGAATTTCTGGGCCTTGGTTTAAATTATTAGGATTATTTGGAGCTTAGATAATAAAAAGGGAGTGATTCTATTTCGTTCTTCCTTCTGACAGTTTGATAATAATACAATAAATACAAAGAAAAAGGGAAAGCGAGTGGAGCTAAAGAGCTCAAAATTCCTTGGCACGATGCTTGGGTTCTTTTCAGACTCATGTCCCATGGCAGCCTTATTAATTTGGTTCAGCTAAGGCGGAAGTTTGCACCAACATTTCTTCTTTGTAACAGCCGCATTCCTCGATGACACCCCATAGGAAATTCAGAAAATTATAGCAACTATCGTCTCCCCTCCCAAGCAAAACAGCCTCATTTACAAAACATTTTTCCACACAAAAAAAAAAAAGAAAAAATAGAGAAGAACAGATAGATAAAAAGCAGGGCAAGGACGGTTCAATAAGCATTGGCATTCGTTTTATCCTCAATTCAGTTGTCAAGACAGAATCAATCAGGACATAGATCCAACAATCCCAACATTCAAAATTAGCTCATCATCAATCCAAAAAATGAGGCAGCTTTAACATTGATCTCAGCAAACAAGATAACACTCAATTACCGATCCACATGGCCATACCATTCACAATCACAATTAGTTCCAATGGATGAGAGCAATTAAAACTACGATAAGCCGGTTTACCAAAGTAAGTCATGAGTTGTGGAAAGCTCAACACAAAGCCCCTTTGCCGATATGTCATTCCCTAATTAGTCTCAAAAGGATTTGGAGTTTGTCTCATTAGCCACATCATTGGCCACGTCAGCACCTGCAGGGAGAAGAACACACGTGAGGAGGAAGGAAAATTGAAATAAACCAAAATAGGTAAAGTAACAGAGGGAGAGTGCTAACCGCGTCATCTTCCCAGCTGTACAAACGACAGAGATTGTATAATTCCCAATTAACCTTGCTGAATCATCACCTCCAACAGAGAGCACCTGAGATAAAGGAAACAGGGCCAAATAAGTGAAATTGGGCAAAAATTTAAAGCCATCAGATTAAGGATAAACCGACGGTGGAAAATCAAAATATGGGAGGTATATATACTTCATTTTTTCTGAAAGAAGGGGACTTTTTCAAGAAGGAGGGTAGCTAGGGTTCTTGAGAAACTTAAGGTGTTCATCATTTTTTTTGGCTTCCTCTGAAAATTAAAAAAAGGCAAACAAGGGGAACTCCATAAAAGGCTTACCTAGTTAGGATTTGATCCAAAACCGTGAGGGGAGCCTGGAATTCTCCATTTGCTTCTTTTCTCAAACCTTTTTCTTCAAAAAAAAAAAAAAACTCTTTCCTTTCTTCGGGTTCCATGGGTCTGTTGGCCTAGATCTCGCTCTTTTAAAGGAAAAGAGAATACTGTTGTAGTTTTTTTGGATTGGTTGGCAGTGGGTGAGGTTGGCTCTGCCGTTGACGGTTGAGAGAGAGAGGTAAAGATTAGGGTTTGGGGCGTTAAAAAGAAGAAGAGGGCGTTGCGATTAATAGGCTTATAAAAGAGGTAGCCTTCTTCCTCATTTAATTTAATTTTTATTCAATTGAGTTCGGTACCTTGTATTTTTAATTCACATAAATCTTCATGTGTGTTGTTTGGTTGATTAAGTCCCTGTAGTGACACTTTTTTGTTCGATTTAATCCTCCACCAATTAATTTATAATAAAAACTAAATTTTTAAGCAAAAGTCGAGGTTTTGATGAGTGTAGGTTGATAAAAATGTAATCTTTAGCTAAAAGATGGAATTTTTGATTAAGTTGTAAATAAGAATGGAATTTTTAAGTGAGAGATGAAATTTTTGATTAAGTTGTAATTAAGAATGGAATTTTTAAGTGAAAGATGAAATTTTTGATTAACTTGTAAATAAAAAATGAAATCTTTAGAGCAAAATTTGGCCTTTAGTCTATGATTTGTGAGTTAGGTTTAATTCAAGTTAAGTTCTTAGTTCTTTTTAATTAAGCAAATAATTTAGGTTGTGAATATTTTTAGGAAAAATGAAAAGTGTTAGTTAAGCATTCGCATTCATGTTTATTTTTCATAAATTGTTGCAAATTACTATGTTCATTTGAGATCAATTAAAGTGACTCCCGTGATGGGAAAGGCGGGCGGCTCATTCATGCATGTCTAAATTTTCTCGCCTTCTCCCGGAGGATTGGAAATGTCCGGAGACCGTTTACCATTTATTAGGAGGCGATCAAAGGCGTTCCTCGTATAATTAATGGGTAATTAAAATTGAAATCGGATTTTCATGCATCATGTGCATCCATGCATTGCAAGACTAAATCCAGTGATTAATCAAAAGATTAAAATTTAAAAGAGATCAAGATCAAGATTTAGGAAGTAAGAAAAGGTGAATCAGTAATAAGAAACTTAATTCAGGGTAATTAAGTAAGTCAGTGAATAACTTAATTCTAGGTAATTAATTAAGTAATAGGTAACTTAATTCAGGGTAATTAAGTCAATAAGTAGCTTAATTCAGGGTAATTAAGTAAGTCAGCAACTTAATTCAGGGTAATTAAGTAAGTAATAAGTAACTTAATTCAGGGTAATTAAGTCAATAAGTAGCTTAATTCAGGGTAATTAAGTAAGTAATAAGTAACTTAATTCAGGGTAATTAAGTCAATAAGTAGCTTAATTCAGGGTAATTAAGTAAGTAATAGGTAACTTAATTCAGGGTAAATAAGTCAATAAGTAGCTTAATTCAGGGTAATTAAGTAAGTAATAGGTAACTTAATTCAGGGTAATTAAGTCAATAAGTAGCTTAATTCAGGGTAATTAATAAAAGTCTGTTAGTAGCTTAATTTAGGGTAATTAAGAAAGTTAGTAAGTCAGTAATTTAATTCAGGGTAATTAAGAAATTCAGTTATTAATTTAATTTAGGGTAATTAAGTAATTCAGTAATCAACTTAATTCATGGTAATTAAGTAAGTAATAGGTAACTTAATTCAGGGTAATTAAGTCAGTAAGTAGCTTAATTCACAGTAATTAAGTAAAGTCAGTTAGTAACTTAGTTCAGAGAAATTAAGTAAGGCAGTAACTTAATTCAGGGTAATTAAATAATTCAGTAATCAACTTAAATCTAGGGTAATTATGTCAGCTAATAAGTAACTTAATTCAGGGTAATTAAGTAAGTCATTGATCGACTTTATTCAGGGTAGTTAAGTTTAGTAAGAAGTATAGATTAAGGAAAATAAAATGACTCAATTCAGGGTAATTGAGTCAGTTAGGAATTAAAGAAAGACAAATCAGTAATAAGAGCTTAATTCAAGGTAATTGAGTCAGCTAAAAACAAAAAGAGAATTAGTTGTTAATAAAATCCAAAAAAGAAAGAATAAAAACCTTTTTTCGAAAATTAAAAAAGAGTTTGTGCTTGGATTTGTTCTCTTTGATTTTTCGAAAGACAAAAAATCAATTAATCAAAAAAAGTCTTTTTTCTCAAAGTTTTCAAAAGAAGGGAGAGTTCCCACTAGTTTTAGTTTCTAGTTTAGTGGTCGGAAGAGAGAGTTCCCATCTAGTTTCTTTTACAAAATAGGATGGTTCCCGTCAAACTGTTTTCCTTAAAAAAAGAGTCGTTTTAAATGTAAGTTTTAAAGAAAATCCTCTCATGAGGAACCCAAAAAGAGAACAAAATAGAAAACGGGAAAGTTCCCAACATTCCTATTTCAAAAATCCAAAAATTCATTTTTGCTTGTTTATTTTGCTTAAATTTAAAGATTAATAAAAGAGTTTAAGGGCATGAAAATATTTAGGAATACAGACAACCGATAATAGAAACCCACAGTAGTTTTGAACTAGTCAGTGCCGTCTTTTGACGGGCGTCGTGGGGGTGCTAATCCTTCCCCACGCGTATCCGACTCGCGAACCTATAGAATCTTTGGTTAAGTAGACCTTATTAGGTTTAGTGTTACCTTTGCCGAGCATAGGTTAATATTAAACTTAACAATCTGATAGGTGGCTAATCACACTTAGATAAAAAAGATTAGTGGCGACTCCTAGAACTCAGTAAGGGGTAGGATTCCACCGTAGTTTTTTTAAGTCGTTCAGCGGTAGGGTCCGGTCCCCCCCGGACCCGGACGTTGCGACAACTTGGCGACTCCACTGGGGACCGTTAGAGAATCAAATTGAATGCTAGTTTAGAGTTAACTAGGGTGTGCATAATTTGTTGTCTGCTTGCATTTTATTCTTAATAATTCATGCCTGTTTATCATTGTTTATCTTTATTTTATTATGCTTAGATGCTTTCATATTCTTGTATATATTCTGCCTAACTTATCTTACATTATCTCTTTTCTTGGGGGTAGTTTAGTAATTTGGGTTAGGAGTTGTTGGCAAAGGTTTTGTTTTGTTCCTTCACACACTCACTAATGACTTGCATTTTCATTCTGCATGAGCTTATACCGGAGCTCTATCCCTTTAGGAGGAAGTAAAGTAGCAAACCTTCGTGTGACAATCGTCTCCGTGCGGGTTTTGCCAAATACTTCCACTCAGTCTAGACCTTACTAGCCTGGAGTTGGCGACGGTAAGGACAGTCTGGGAACCTTTAGATCCGGTGTGAAACCTCGCCCAGCATATAGATCCTCGAGGGACATCCAACCTAGGTAGAGCCAATCCCGTGAGGATGAACCTAAGTATACAAAAGGAACATTTCTAACCTTTACTATTTCGTCTTTGCAAAATTGGATCGTAGAGTGAGCAATCACATTGCTCACAATAAGTGGACCAACCTGCCCCAAGGCAACATATTTGCCAAGAATTTCATGGAAAATGGTTTTTGACAAAACAAGTAGGGGCAATTTCTTTTCCAAACTTTTCTTTAGTAGTCATTTATTTGCTTTCCTTTTGACATATTCCGAATTGTTACTGACATTCCTTCCTGTTTTCTTATTTTCCTTTATTTCTCTTCGGCATCATTCATTTTTCATTCATTTCATAGGAGTTGCCAGATTACAATCGGGATGCAAGATGCTCGATTAAGTCCTAAGATTGAAACCTTTTCAAAGCTTAAGCAAGTATCTTTCGTTCCCATTGTCCTGTGGCAAATGTCTAGACATTTCATCTATGTACGTACTCCATTTCATTCAGACATAATAATACAATCAGTCATGTTTGACTTGATATAATTTGTCATGCATCATAACATCATTTGCATTCATAAAGGGGTTTCTAATTCATGGTTCCGTCCTAAAGGTTTTAAGATAGATCAACATCCGCAACACCGATATTTCACGCGGTCAAGAGCTAGAGCAATGGCAGGACAGACTAGTGAAGAACTGGAGGAACTGAAGCGTGATAGAGATGAGATGAAAGAACAGTTGAAACAAATGATGGAAATGTTGAACAAACTGACTGGGCCTTTAGATACTGCACCAAAAGAGGGAGCAACGAATCAGAAAACAGATGATTCTAATGGAAAGGTTGATATGGGGGACAGCTCTAAGAACAATGGCAAGACACCTGCTGATTTGGTTGACAATACGCCATTGGGGTACGTCTATACACATACAGCACCATATTACGATCATCCCGGTACTTCTGGTGGTGGCACCTATGTCCCATATTCCCCTATTGAGAATCCAGTACACTATGACCCCGGGACATTCATGGTTCAGCAAGGTATGCCAACGGGGGTTATCGAGAAGAAGGATGATCCGATTGAGGAGAACAAGCGCAAGTTGAGTTTGTTGGAGGAAAGGCTCCGTGGGCTAGAAGGATCTAACGGTTATTATAGACTTGTTGACACCTCATAAATTTCTCTAGTGGATGGACTAGTGATACCACCAAAGTTCAAGACCCCTGAATTTGAAAAGTTTTACGGAACTAAGGATTTTCCAAACAACCATTTGAGGAGCTACACAAGGAAAATGGGTCCCTATGCGAAGAATGAGAAGCTTATGATTCATTGTTTTCAAGATAGCCTGGCGGGGGCAGCTTCTATATGGTATAATCAGCTTGATAGGCATCATATTCGTTCCTGGGATGATCTTGCAAAGGCTTTCCTCGATCAATACAAGTATTTAGTTGAACTGGCCCCAACCAGAGAGACTTTGAAGGCAATGGAAAGGAAGCCTACTGAGAGTTATACGGAGTTTGCTCAACGATGGAGGGATAAGGCGGCTCAGGTCAGGCCATCAATAGAGGAAACAGAAATTTCGGGTCTTTTCATCGACACCCTGAAGTCCATCTTCTATGAAAAACTGTTCAACATGTCAGTTGAACCTTTTGCAAAGATTGTGGTGATAGGACAAAAGTTGGACAATAGCATCAAATCAGGAAGGATCATTGTCGCAGATGAAACAAAGAAAGGACAGGTTGGGAAAAAGAAGGAAGAAGTCAGTAATGTCAATGTGGAGCCATATAAACCTTATTATCCACCTCCGGCGTACAATTACCCTCAGTATGGCCAGAACTCAGCCAACTACTATCGCCCACCCGCACCGGTCCAATCTTCCTAACATGCTTATGGGTACTATGCACCACCTCATGCCTATCCTTACAATTATCAACACTCGGGAGACATCAATGCAGTTAGAGGGGCACCCTTCCGTCCAAGGCCATCTAATCCTATCCCAGGTTCCTCACAGCCATCACAGAAGAAAGCTCCAACTTACTCTTCAGGAAGTACAGATCCCATAAAGAACAAAGTCCCCATTTACCCAATTCCATACACTTAGGATGAACTTCTGCCCCAACTACTCCAGCAAAACTTACTGCAAAGGTTGCCTTATGTTAATCCTATGAAACCTCCACTACCAACATGGTATGATGTTAAAGCTCATTGCGATTACCACTCCGGGTCTGAGGGGCACACAACAGAGAATTGTCGGAGGTTGAAGTATGCTGTGAAAGACTTAGTAAGGTTTGGGAAGCTAAGTTTTGGCAATGTGGCACAAGTTAATCCTTTGTCGGATCATTGAAAAGCACAAGCAAACATGGTTGGAACTGGAGAGATTGTCAAGCAGAAGATTTATGAGATAACCACTCCTCTTGATATAGTTTTTAAGGTTCTAGCGAAGGCAGGAATGGTCGAAAAGGGGGAGTTTGGAGATGGAGAGTTAGCAGAAGTATGTCCATATCATGGGGGAATACATGGGATCTGTGAGTGCCCAGAGTTCAAAGGAAAAGTGCAAAAGCTGATGGATGAGTATCAAATTGAATTCTGCGTGGAAGGCTAGTCAGGGAAGCAAGCGTGACAGTTAAGGAGATAGCTAGTTGGTCCCAAGAAATGTGCCAAAGTATGAATGTCGTTTTACTTCAGTAGTAGGGAGATGTAATAACTTTTATCCCGACACTTATCCCTAAGAGTGTTGGTGAATAGTTCTATGTTGGGCTTTTCTTTTACATGCATGTCATCTTACATGTTTTCCTTTTCTCATGAGTAATGAAATAAAGTGCACTTCAGAATTTTATATATAAGTTTTTCATTCTCTCTTCATTTACCCTATTATTATTTGTTATTCTACTTTTTGTATATATATAAATATTCTGCTATTCATGCCAACTGACGATGAATGCAAAGACGCTCGAGACGAGCCGGGGTTCAATGATGAAAAATGCTAATAAACCCGACCATGAAGACACTGAGGATCAGACACTACCCTCAGACCTTTCGAGATTAGAACAGATTCACTCCATAAGGGATCCACAAAGCTAATAAACATTGGACATAAAGGGATCCGCAAATGTCAAACTTAATATGCAGGTCATCCCAGCCAGGGGGCAAGATTCTCTTTCAAAAATAATTCCCGTCTAAAAAAAAAAACACTTGGAATATCTGGAGGAGTCCAACAAAATGGTTTTCAAAAGAGTCATGATTTTCAAAAGATTTTGTTAAAATAGTTTTCCAAAAATGATTTCAAACTTGAAATATAGTTTTCAACAAAATGGTTTTCAAAAGAGTCACCTTTTTTTTAAAAAAAAAAGAAGATTTTGATAAAATGGTTTTCCAAAAATGATTTTAAACTCGTTTCTCCGAGGAATGCTTTTCAATGAAGATGTGCAATCTTGAAGTGATAAATGGCTTTTTTTCATATTCCCTTCACTTGTAGAAAATATCCTTTGGTGTCCCCCTTTGAGCCTAATTAGTTTCTTTTCAACGAACCCTAATCAAGGATCACCCTCCACACTGCGGGGCAAAGGTAAAGAAGGATTAGCCTCGAGAGAAGGGGTTTGCATTCAAATGGAGCATCCCGATAGTAATGAGTAAGGGGCATTGAGTCCACTCCATCAAGAAATTCGAAAAAAGAAAGAAAGAAGGAAAAAATCAATAAAAGGAAAAGAGCGAAAAAAAAATGAAAATAAAAGTGAAAATGAAAATTGAAAAAAGAAAGTAAAATGAAAAACGAAGGTATAAGATGGAGCAAAGGACAATTAGTATGATAAGATCCTTTGCACGACACATATGATCCTTGATTCAAATACCCTCAATTGTGTTTTTGAGCCTTTATATCCTTTCTTTGGCAACCCAAAACCCTAACCTACATTACGTGCCTAATAAAAGTCCATCTTTGATCAAGTGAGGTCATTTGAGAAGAGATTTTTCCTCAACAAAAAAATAATAGTCTTTTTTGCAAAATGTTTTGGGTCAAAACTTTCAAAAAAGGTTTTCGGGTGAATTTGGGGCTTTCAAGTGCATAAAAAAAGAGAGAAAAAAAAGAAGAAGAAGAAAAAAGAAGCTCTAGGGTGAAAACCCGAAAGGGCAGTCTAGAGCAAGGATGGGGATTCTAGGAGCCACCCAAAGCTTCGATAAGGAAACAAGACGAAGGAAATAATAAACAAGGGATGGAAAAGAATAAGATGAATTGACAATTTCAGACTGAAAACCTGCAAGAAACAGTTCAAATTGGAAAAGCACAACCTGTGGAGAACATACTTCAAGAACATCTCTTAAGGTCGAAAGGGTGAAGGCCTAGTCCAAACTGAGTCGAGAATGCAACAACAAAGCTTGTTTTGAGAATCCTTTGGCACGTCACCAAATCACCGTCAGAGTATTCATTGTCATGAGGCGCTATCTTTCTAAGTATATATCCCAGGTAAAATATAAGATGTTTTCCAACAAATGAATGCTTCTAAATGCTCGCATTTCATGTCATCACTAATCATAAAAGGTGAACATCCATGCGATTGTTCACCGAAACACCCAACATTGGAATCGGAGAAATAAGGGGGCACTAGAGGCAAAGGAATCTGAAACAGAAGCAGATGTTATTCAAGAAGAGAGTGGGGCATAAGGTATACAAGACATGGCAAAGTGGGGGGCAAGCTAAGAAATGAAAGAGGTTTGCTGAGAGTAGTTAATACCAGAAAGGATTCAGAGGAATACCAGTTGCTCAGTTAAGAGATTTGGGAAAAATACACAGGGAACCGCGTAGGACCATGAACTTTGAAATAAAATAAAAATTCAGAGCATAGCGTGCATAGCATTTCACATACAACTCATATAACCATACATTGGCATTGCATCACCATGCATTTTAATATTGCATCAAAACACATTTTGTGAACAAGTGACTTCAAAGACCCACGTTGGAGGGCTTCAAGAAATCGGGGTTCTCCATCATAACAAAGATCAGGGATTCCAAATTGACCACGGACTGGTCTCTTTCAGGTTCAGCATTAGTAATCGACCACGGATTTGTCTCTTTCTTAGTTTTTCAGGAATAAGCAGGTATCTACGTCTTTGCGCACTTCCCAACTCTCAGAAAGTATACAAACTACTCTTTTTGTATAGTTCCCGTTAGTTAGAAAGCTCGCAAAGAGGGGCAGCTGTAGACACCCTAAATTCACCTGTATCCTTCAAGTAAAACTGAATTGCTCCTTAATCTACATTAGAAATCACCTAGGGGCGTTTTGGTCATTTTGCACCAGGGGCACTTTAGTCATTTTTAATTCATTGTTAGCTTAAATTAGCGTGTTCATTTTAGCATGTAGCCTCAGGTAGATTGCATTGCATTCCAAGATCAAAACCCAAATATATATATATATATATATATATAATAATAATAATATTTTCCCTTTAGTTGTTTTACGTTGCCTCTTTAGATTGCATTTTCAATAGTACATTCATCTTAATCGGTAAGTATTTTAATTCGTTTAAGCATTTTATTTGTTTGTTTTGCATTGCATACCTGCTCGTAATAGAGCTCTCTTTTCTAAAATATGCCAAGCTTTCCTTGTTAATTATGGGCTCTTAGTTTTAATTTTACCTTGCTATCATTTTGGACTTTAAACTTGATTAGGTGAATTTAGCTTTGGACATTCCATTAAGAGTTAATCTTGGTCTTGTCTCCTCTTGACCGGACCAATATATTCTCTTTTCTCTTTTCCACTCCATAGTGGCCAAGTATACGTTGAGCCCATCT